>JANHFM010002248.1:203917-218048 GCA_032468115.1 Grayia smithii
AATGACCAAAGACTTACACACAAACACCTGAGAAAAACTCAGAAAACATATATATATATATATATATATATATATATATATATATACATACCTATAAGTACAGTATATGTATGTAAATGTTATGCACTGTACATTCATTAATACTTTCACTTACTAAATGATTTCTTCAACTTCTAATAGATATTTGAGAGTTGTTAAATGTTATATTGCAGTGCTTTTCTTTTTAAAGACTTCAGTTTATAACAAGGTTATAATTACAAATAGTATTCAGATATGCCATCCAATACCTCACTAATGTAGGATTCTATGGAAGTACTATACAATTATCAACAGAATTATGGGTTCATTTGCTTAATTATATGATGTGTCAACAAATTGTGTGAAACATGGACATGCATATCTCTCAACAACTGAAGTCTTGGCTGCTGCACTTTATTTATTGCTAAGATTTCTATCCCACTACATTCCAAGCTGACTCTGAATGGTACACAAGTAAGAAAACCATGGAAACTGCAGAGCATAAGACTCTTCCCCCCCAAAGGTAGTAGGTGGCCCATCTCCTGGTTGCAGGAACTGGGTATGTCTAGTTTAATGAAAAGAAGGATTAGGGAGACATGATAGCAGTGTTCCAATATCTCAGGGGCTGCCACAAACAAGAGGGAGTCAAGCTATTCTCCAAAGCATCTGAGGGCAGGACAAGAAGAAATAGGTGGAAACTAATCAAGGAGAGAAGCAACTTAGAGCTAAGGAAAAATTTCCTGACAGAACAATTAATCAGTGGAACAACTTGCCTCCAGAAGTTGCAAATGCTCCAACACTGGAAGTTTTTAAGATGTTGGATAACCATTTGTCTGAAGTGGTGTAGGGTTTCCTGCCTAAGCGGAGGGTTGGACTAGAAGACCTCCAAAGTCCTTTCCAACTCTTCTGTTCTGTTCTGTTCTGTTCTGTTCTGTTCTGTTCTGTTCTGTTCTGTTCTATTCTGTTCTGTTCTATTCTATTCTACCAGGAGTAAGGTTAATCTAATATTTTCTTTAAACATTATCAAATGGTCTTGTGAGACCCAGTGGTGAGGCAGCAGTGCAAAGTCATGACAGAAGTTGGGCATCCTGAGAAAGATGATTATAGACTCACTGTAGATGAAACTCCCTGGTGGGAGGGATTCTCTACAAGAACTTCCTCCCTGATCTCACTGGATAGACAGATTCCTTTCTAAGGAAGCGGCACTTTAGAAATTGCGATCCTGAGTCACAGGTTGCTTAAAGTCATCCTAGGATGCATTTCAATTCTCTCTCTGTAACTGAAATTACTTTGAGTTGTATTTTTCAAGATTGGACACAGTCATTTACCTTTGCTACTGATTCGCTCGCTCACACGTGCTCACTTCGCTCTCACATGCGCCACTTCTGCACATGCGCAGAGTGTATTTGATGCTGTCCGGGCAGGTGGGCAGAACCTTCTGCCGCCATTGCTACCGGTTTGCCCGAACCGGGGTGAACCGGTAGCAACCCACCACTGGTTGGACCAAGATAAATCAGTACAATATATTTATGTTAAGTGGACACAGAAATTCCTATTTGGACTGACAAATTTCTGTTTAAAGAAAGACAATGCATTGGCATATTCTTACATGTAGATTCTAACAAGGCTCAGCTAGTTAGATGCAGTTACAATTTTGATTCAGTTTACCCTAATACTGTTTATTTCAAAATCTAGTTTATAATTAGGACTGATAACAGACAATTCAGTGCAGATGGCATGGATACTGCAGTATTAGACATGCTTGATAGTTGCCAAACTTTTGTAAAAGGAATGAGAAAAATAATTTTAGCATCTGTTAATAAAGTATACTTTGAAAGTAGTAAATAAGTAAATCACTGTAACCAGCGAAGCTTCTGTGCAAACATTCCATAGTTGTTCACAGCTTGGGTAGATCCTTGTACATTATCAGGTTAAAAAAACATTTGCTCTCTTCCTTTTTCTCTGTAAGTGAACCTTGATTATGCCAATGTATTATTACTTTTGTAACATATTGAATGTTTGGATCCTGAAAAATGTATAACCTGATGTTCATACCAAAACTTTACCCACCACTGAAATCGACCAATAAAAGGAGGCATAAACAAAGTCAACAGAGGCTGGTACTGTCTTCTGCTTACTACCCTGCAGCTACTGGAAAAGGAACCTAGGAAACAAATTGTTTATTATAAGCCAGTCCATTCCTCTAGGGGATTCATGGAGTCATGCAGTGGGACAGAACAATCACTGTACTGAAATGGTGGATAATTTTATTTGTTCCATTTGTTGGTCACAGCAGCATCACGCTGACCAATTATTCTTAAATCAGCAGGTTTTAGAGGTTATGGCCTCCTCATAGATTGCAACACCGCAGGCAAAGTAGCCAGGTCAGATTGAAATGCTTTTCAGCCTGGCAACATCAGCTGTCTTTCTCCTTGGAGATTTCCTTTTATCTGGAAATAAGAAATATATGTGATAAATAGCATGAGTGTTGCATGTTGCAAAAATGAAACAAAGGCAATCGGATCACTAAAAACTCATAAAGTCTTACAAATCTTCTGTTTTCTGTAATTGAAATAGCAACTTTTTCTTCATATATTAAAGCCTAGAAATAAAGGGGACTTTCTGATATTTTTACCAAAGGCAAAACATTCTGTAACTACTACATTAATCTTGGGTTTTTGAATGGCAAATAAATTATATACTATATTCAGAATAATATTCTCTGTGATGCAGTTGATTAAAAGGGATGTTATAAAGCCTGGAAGAAAGACTGGGGAGGGATAGAGATAGTTAAAATTATTAAATTATCCTGCCCCTTTCCACAATTTGTGGGATTTGAATGTAGAACTTAAATTTTGCCAGGAAATTGTGCTGGCAGGAAAAACAAGGGAGATGTTTTCATTATTTGCTGCTATAATTTTGGGAACACAGGAAGTTGTTCTCAGCCTATCTTGAAATTTATTAAGCATGTGACATTCCATCCCTAATACATGTCTAGCATATACTTCCTGTCAAAAGCTACAATAAGAGAGTTTTCATTAACTGTAAATATGCAAAGGAGAGGAAAGGTCTGGCTTATAACATTTCTAACCAATGTTATGTCTCTTTGTGGTTCCTGGATGATGTTCACAGAGTTTTAAGCAAAGGATACACATAGATTATAGAGATGAATAGCTCTGCCTTTAAATTCAGACCAAATATTGGGAACACAGAACTGATAAGTTTCATTCTGTGATCTTGAAAGGTAGAACTTTTTCAAATGCAGGTAAAATTTTACTCTAGTGGAGATGCTTACATCAGGATTAATTTTAGAATAGCAGTTGTATCAGTCTGTTGCAAGATCATCTGAGATAAAGAATATGAGCATGTTGCAAAGAGAAGGGATGTGGGGAAAATCCCACTGATAAATCCAATGGGACTTACAAAAATAGCCAGATAATTTTTCTGGCCTAACTTGAATTCCATTCAAAGGATTTTAGAGAGGAGATCTTGGTGTACTATGTGCAAAGGGAGAATTTGATGGCTCTTCGAACACAGATGTCAAAATTACCTGTCAGCCTTAAATTAACCTTTTAAAAAATGCAAGTAGCTTCGGCTGCAGAAGGGGAATTGGCCAGCATCACAGCAGTAACTCTCATCTTCTTTCCTCTGGAAACTCAGCTCTCTCCTTAAGGTACTTTTGTATTGAAAAGATATCATGAGTTCAAGCCTGAGTATTGTTCAAAAGTGCAGGATACTGAAAATTTCAGTGAACTGAGTTTAATGAACTGAGTCTAAAGAAATAGTTAAAACAACCTGTGCTTCATGAAAATAGTTCTTCCACTATTTCTTCCACTCTGGTAAATGTATTCCTGGAGACTGAACATATTTTGAGCAGGGATGGGTTCTACTTACCTTTACTACCGGTTCTCTTCATGCGTGCGCTTTGTGTGTGATTGGCGCGCGTGTGACAAATGCACGCTCCACGCATGCGCAATAACTAATTTCCTTGAAAAAAATAGAAACAAGCGCTCTGTGCATGCGCAGAGCAGAAAAATGGAGAAAAACATAAGTACAGGCGCGCGGGTGGGCCCAGCTCCTGGCCGCAGAGAACCGGTTCGGTGACATCACACTGTCACCACTACTGGATCGTGCGAACCGGGCTGAACTGGGAGCAACCCACCACTGATTCTGAGAGCTTCCAGAGGCATCAAGAATTAGCAGGCAATTTTATAGAGGACCAGAATCAGATTGGAAAGAGATATTCTAAACTATTACCTTTTAATAACTAAGGAGAGTTCTAATCATCTGATTATAGGGTTGGGAGTTGGAGGCACTGTTCTTCAGTGGTTCTCCTCCTACCTCTCGGGTCGCTCGCAGTTTGTGTTGGCAGGGGGATAGAGGTCGTCCCCGAGGCCCCTCTTGTGTGGGGTCCCTCAGGGGTCGGGTCTCTCCCCCCTGCTCTTTAATGAAGCCGCTGGGTGAGATAATTCGCGGGTTTGGGGTGAGGTATCATCAGTATGCTGATGATACTCAGTTATACATCTCCACCCTGGGTCAGCCCAGGGATGCCCTTTCTGTGATGTCCCAATGCCTGGAGGCGGTGCGGGTCTGGATGAGTAGAAACAGGCTTAAACTCAACCCCTCCAAGACTGAGTGGCTGTGGCTGCCAGCGTCTCAGGGTCTAGAGTCCCCATCATTTTTGATGGGAGGGGAGTCACTTGCTCCCTCTGAAAGGGTTCGCAACTTAGGAGTCCTGGATTCACGGCTGTCTTTAGAAGATCACTTGATGGCCATGACCAGGGGGGCTTTTGCCCAGGTTCGCCTGATGTGTCAGTTGCGCCCTTTCCTAGACCGAGATGCCCTCCGCACAGTCACTCAGGCCCTGGTTACTTCTCACCTAGACTACTGCAATGCCCTCTATATGGGGCTGCCCTTGAGGTGCACCCAGAGGCTCCAGTTGGTCCAGAATGCAGCCATGCGGGTGGTTACGGGAGCTTCCCGTTACTCCTGTGTGACACCTCTCCTGTGCGAGCTGTACTGGTTACCCATGGTCCTCCAGATCCGCTTCAAGGTGCTGGTGCTTACCTATAAAGCTCTACATGGCATCGGCCCAGGGTACTTGGAGGATCACCTTCTGCCCTTATCCCACTGCCTTGTGCATTCACATAGGGCTGCACTCCTCAGGGTGCCATCGGCCAGGCAATGTTGGCTGGTGGCGCCCAGGGCAAGGGTGTTCTCTGTGGGCGCACCAACCCTCTAGAAAGCACTACCCACCGACCTCCGGACTGCCCGACCTCCGCTTCTTCTATCATGATCTGAAGACGTGGCTTTTCCAGCAGATAGGCTGATGTGACCAGGTTTTTTAAATTGTTTGTTTTAAATGTTTTAACATTAACTTTAATCTTATTTTAAATCATTATAATCTGTTTCTTTGTTTTTAATTGTTTTGTGAGCTGCCCCGAGTCCTTCGGGAGAAGGGCGGCATATAAATAAAATTAATAATAATAACAACAACAACAACAGCTGCCAGTGCCCCTCAGCTAGCTCTATTTTGCCAGCAGGCATCTGTATTGCTTTCTTATTCGTCCCTCATAAGCCATTACCATTAAGAGAATTCAAATTTCGGCCTAGGTTTCAAATCAGCGAATGGTAGCTTGCCCGTTAGGCCTTGTTGCCTGGTGATTAGGCACAGTGACCAAAAGGAAGGAGGAAAAATTGAGATATGCTCCTCTTATCTTCCCTTGCACCATGCAACCTACAAGATTCTGGGAAGTATAAGTGGAAAGCATGGAGATTCTAAAGCAGACAGAACTTTGCCAAATTTTGATCCTACCGAAGTCGTAGCTCCTGGATTTTGAATGCATTCATAAAGTTAGCACAGTTGTGGTATGTTGATTCAAAATTGTTGCTCTAAAATGCCTTGTTTCACCCAATTGAAGGTTAAAAAGTATCAGACACAAGAGTTTGACTAATATAAAGACAGAAGAGCTAAACTTATTTCAAGGGGGAGAATGTCCCATAAAATAGATGCCATGGCAGAGAAGGCGATTCTTCTGGGATCTGCCAGTTGTAAGTCCCTGGCAGATGAGATCTGAAGCATACCACTTCTGCTAAATCAAATGGGACAGGCAGATGTAATTGGGCAGAGATGATCCCTTAGATCACGGCTGTCAAACTCCCGGCCCATGGGCCAGATGTGCCACGTGCTGGCTATGCCCACCCCTGGTTTAGCGAAGTGGAGAGAGTCCCGATACGTCACTGTGACGATGTGAGTTTGACGCCCCTGCCTTAGATAAATGTATCCTAAGCTATGAAGAGCTTTAAAGATCAAAACCAGCATCTTGAATTGGACCCAAAAAGAAACTAGAAACCAAATGCTTCTGGATACTCTTTAAGAGTGAAATTAATTTCATTTGATTTCATTTATATTAAAATTGAAACTAAATATAATTTCTTTAATTTCTTTAATTTAATTTATTTTAACACAGGTAGTCCTTGACTTACAATAGTTCATTTAGTGACCATTTGAAGTCACAATGGCACTGAAAAAAGTGACTTATAACCATTTTTCACACTTATGACCGCTGCAGCATCTCCATGGTCATATGATCAAAATTTAAACACTTGGCAACTGACTCATATTTATGATGGTTGCAAAATTAACTTAACAACTCCCTTGCTGAGCAACATGTTGGTCTCAATTGTGATCTTACGTTGAGGTTTACTTATATTTTTGTCCTCTCACATTATAGCATTATAATTGGATTACATATTTCAAAAGTCCCTGAAGACTCATCCACATTTTCTGAAGTTTGTGTGTAATCCTGGAGACTTGGTATGGTCACTTTTGATTTATGACATTATAAAAACCACAGTTAAATTTTCTATGGACATGCAGCAAGTCAAACAGCCTTCTTTTTTCTATAACATAAAATTTAAGTTACCTTGAATATATATAAAAAATAGTAATAACAATAATAGGGTTGAATGTTATCTGATCAGCAAAGTTTATGATCCGTGATCTTACAAGATCAGAATACTAAAAAGCAGTTTAAAAACAGTTTGCCATTTGACTGCAAAACTTTCAGAGTAATCACAGTCTACTTGACTAGCCAAAGTACCTCCTGCCTGAAACATCTCCTGCCTCCTCTGTTCATAAACTGATCAAGGCTGCACATAGTTCAGCCAGTTGTTTCTTAGCCAACTTCTCTAGCTGATTTGAGTGCCTTTGAAAAAACGAAACAAAGCAGAAAACCCACAGAAGCATATGTCCATAAAAAAGCAAGCTTCAAGCCTTTACATAGAAATCTGTGGCTTGCTGTTGCTAGGAGACAACCACGGCAAATTCTCTAGTGGCCAAAGTGAACGACAGTGCAAATGCTTCCTAATGGCAATTTTGTGTTCCATAAGACTTTGAAAACTTGGCTTTTCTCTCAGGCCTGGGGGAGGGCATGATGGCTAACCACTGCCAGTTTTCGAGAATTTGTATTATTATATCGTGGGGTTTTTTTTCCCTCCCCATTTTGGAAACATTTTGCAGTGTTATTTTTCTTTTGCTTTACAAGACTCAGAATTTTAATACAGTATGTAAGCCATGCAGAAACACTTGGAGTCTAGCGGCCTCTAAATGTTACAAAATAAATATATACAGTAGATAAGTAAACAAATAAATAAATCTAGGCACCCTCTAGTGGCCACTTTGAATAGCAATATATTTGGGAATTGCTGCAAGTTAAATTCAATTCAAATGATGTTGGTCACTGTTGATATGTAACTTAGTGAAATTCCATCTCCCAAAAGTAGTAAAACCCAAAACATAAACTATGCTGCTCTCCCAGGCCAGAGAAAAACAAAATTAAAAAAGGAGCCATGCTCAAAATAAGTCTGGAAGAGCCCAAGAAAAGAAGGAAAGCCCAAAGAAAACAGAGAATGCTATAAACCAGGACAGTTCTTCAAGGTTGAGATCAGCTTTGAACATCACTAAGAATCCTGGAGCATGGCATATGGAACTTGACAAGAATGTGAACATAAAGAACCCCAGGGAGTATACTACAACCAGTAAAGCAATCGTTAGATCTCAATGAGCAAGCATTATAGTAAAAAACACCATTCCAAAAATTCTCAAAGAAATTCCACATTCCTAGAAAGAAGATTGACAGTTAAATCTTCTCTCTCTTCCCGTGTCCCAAAGTCTCCAGGACTTTCTGAGCACATCTGGCACTACGGGCAGTCCATGCTCAAGTAATACTGCATTCTGTATTATTTGTATACAGAGCAGAGGCAGCATCTAATCACAAATGTGGTGAGTTCAATAAAATGAAAGCCTCCCTTAGAATTGGGAGGCACACAGTCAGGTTCAGAAGCAGTTGAAGCAAAAGCACAGGTGGAATGAAAGGCAGCTAAAATGAAGGTGCATCTAGCAGCCGAGAAAGAAAGAAAGAAAGCAGCCCAAAGAACACTGAGAGCTGAAACACATTGCTGTCAAATGCTCATACAACTACCGTTCCAACCCACAATCTTTGAAACATGACAGAACACCGATCAGAACCAGAGGGGTTAGAAGGTCTGAGTATTGTTAACAATGGAATCATTTTCACATATTGGACTAAGGAGTCCACTATGTTTTGGGGCTTTATTAACAATTTCACAATTAAAATAAAGTAGCAGTGAATAAACAAGAAGGGGATTCAAACTTCTGTGCCTGCTAACTAATCTGTGCCTAATTCAAACTAATTTCTTAGTTTGAATTGATAAATAATTGCATATAAATAATAGACATACATTCATATCTGCAGAAATATGTAATGTATGTATTCCTACATCACTGTATGATGTAGGAATAGTGTCAGTTTCTATTAGGGACTCAAGGAAACCCCTTGATCAGGAATACCTAAACTAGCCTGTTAAATTTAGGTAATAAAAACATGTAACTGATGGAATTCTTCAAATTTCAGGTTGAAAATGATCTCATGATTTTAGAATAACCACCAAACTAAAAAAAGCTATTGAACATAACTACATAGGTAAATGCAGCTGAAGAAATGGACACTTACAGACTTAAGCAAATAACACTAATTATGTATTTCTCTTGTTTGAAGGTACATAAATGATGAAAATACACAGCTTATACTTTTTGTAACTGCATGTGTCATTTGTAAATTTACTGCATTTGTAAAAAAAAACTTCTGAGAAAAAAAAATCAGCATCAAATTTGGACAAAGGCAATTTTCCTCAAAATGTGTCTGAGGCCCTTCTATGAATAGGACAGAATATTGCAGAACTCTAAAGCAGCATCACTTTTTATTCTCACCTTTGGCCATTTTATTGAGAACCATATCAATTAGAATGTAGGTTCCAGTTCTTCCTGCACCATCACTATAGACAATGAGAAAAAATCTAATTAATTCAATGTGCACAAAATCCTAACAAATTAGAGTATCTTGATATGATGTAAATATAAGTGGGGGACTAACCTGAGATGGAGGAGCACATCATATAATTAGGTAATAGTGACTGAAAAAAACTACTCTAAAAATGAACTATTCATACATGATTACTTGGTTTGTGTGAATACGAGCAGTAAAGCTTTGAATAAAGAATTTATTCCTCTAAAGACAAAAATACACTTTTGGGAATAGTGTCATTTAATATTTTTACTCAACACAAATAAGTATAGAAACCTGTGTGCATAATGAAAAGCTGTTCAACTTGATCTGTAAGAAAAAGCAAAAAGAGGAAAAGGCATTTTCCCCAAATGATAGCTCTCTTTAAATTTCCAGGAACTTTCCTGGCTTTGCAAGCTGACCTGCTTCTCCTCCTGCTGTGAAAAACCTTTTGTTATTTAAAGGACATATTATTCTTCACCGAGAAATTGGATACTAGCCACCTGAGCCTGGAAAAAAAGATATGGCTAGCTACTTTCTTCCTTTCATGTCTACAGAAAAACTGCCGCAATTAAAAAAAGATGCTATTCATATTCTGTACATTATTTTTAACCTGCTCAGGGCATTACTGTTCAGGAATGACAACAAAAATGGAGATTTGTCATAGGAAGTGTAAATGTGTCAAGAGTTGTAATCTGAATACAGTCTTCACTGCCTTCAAAAGAGGCCAGCTTTTATCTAGAAATGTGATGCCTTTTGTATCTATTGTGAACAAACATTAAAGATTTCAGCAATTTTCCTTTTGTTCTTTTCCCCAGTTCTAACCTATTATGGGCTTTTTGACAATACTTCCACGAAAGAGAACGAGTCCATTAGAAGTGATTTCTCATTTTAAT
This sequence comes from Grayia smithii, assembly GCA_032468115.1. Lineage (NCBI taxonomy): Eukaryota > Metazoa > Chordata > Lepidosauria > Squamata > Grayiidae > Grayia > Grayia smithii. The sequence continues at coordinate 214,197 of JANHFM010002248.1, forward strand.
ATTTCTTAATATACGGAAGGTTTTGATGCATTGCAGGAAGAAAAAAGATATGACAACAATAGTGAAATGTTGTGCTCAATATCAGCGAAAAGTAATTTGCTGTTATCAGATTAATCAACCACAGAATGATGCTTGAGTGTCACTAGACAAGAAGATCAAAATAAATAAAAAATGAAAACAAAGAGACATTTTTGTTTCTTAATATAATAGACTTGGTCATAATAATATACATAAGCTAAAAAAACCCACATGTCTGCACCTATAAAAATCACATGATAATTTTAATGAATTTTTGGAAATAATGTGATTCTGGGATTAAATACTCAATCTGCACATTCTGGTGATCAACCAAAATATATACAGTAATCTTTTAGGAATCCATTTTTCAGCTGGATCACAAGGTATTTCTTATTGGCATAGAAAATGACAAATGTTATTTTACCTTAAATTTATTTCTATTTAACATTTTCATAATATAAACACTCTTCTACTTCTTCAGGATTTGTTAAACTGTATGCCAAAACAGACTGAGAAGATAACCTAGTTTGAATTTTCTATAAAACATAATTGTGAATAGATCACAGTATATATATGTGGTAATTATACCTTATTATTGCAGTATGAACAAAAAAATTGAAGGTTTTTAAAAAATGTATGTTAAATGCAATTCAGTAACAAGAACTGAAAAGAGCTATTTTTTTTGTAGTAGTTTAATCCTATGCATATTTACCAAGAAGTGAATTCCATTTGACTCAATGCTCTATTTGCCCATGCAGTATATATTAAATGCATACGCTACATCTTCCTAAAAAGAAACAATTTCTGTAGTGGTTTAAGTGAGATCTGACCAGTAGTTTTAGATAATTTAAGGTAATTTTTTTCTTAAGGCATCAATCTATACATGAGAATTGTCAAGAATTTCTGCTTTTATAAGAAACTCACACCAGTAGAAAATATGAATGAAGTAGTCAGAATTATAAAGCATTTAATCTGATTATTTAAACAATCAGTGTACAAAGTTATTAACGTGTCAGTTTGATATATGGTTTTAAAAAAAATTATACTTGCCTGCAATGCACAACTATTGGACAAGAACGGCCCTTGTAGCACTTGTTTATTTTTCTGCAATAAAACAAACAAAGATGTTGTTAAATATTAATAATTATCTAAGAACATAATACATTTCAGGAATAATAAAAAATTAAGTCATAAAAACACATTTATTAAAATAATAGGATAACAGGTGTAATCCTTAAAATATTATCCCCGTACAAGAGTCACAGGAATTAGTAAAGGTGTTTTATAATGCTTACAGAATTATAATCTAGATTAATTTGTTATCAACTAAATCTTTCATTTCATTTTCCCTGCTATTTAAATTATTATAGAGCTTGTTCAGATTTGGTTAATACAATGTATGAAGTCAATCATTGTGGATTCTAAACTTTATATAAATTTTAATATTATGTGTGAAATCAGGCTTCTTCAACAATAAAACAAATTTTAGCTTAGCATGATTTGTGGTGCCAACACACAGAATTATAATTTCCTCACAACCTTAAAATACCATGTTATTCTAAATGTTCCTTGTCTGTATAGTTAGTATATTCTCCTGAATTGTTGGACCAAAGACAGTGTGTGTTCTTAAACAACAATAAAAAAGTAATAAAACGGTGCTTTCCTTTTCTTCTGCATTTCCTACATTAGTAATACAAATGACAACAAATCTGGCTTTGGTTAAAGTGTGTATTAACAGTTCACTTTCAGCTCTGAGGCAGTATTAGCAGAGTTCTGCTTCAAAAGCTAATAGAGTTTCATTGAGAACTTTTGCTTTGAAAGGTGATACATATATACCTAAATAAATTAATGTTTAAAAGCTACTGCCTTAGGAATATATTTCTTAATTCACAGGACAATAAATGAACCCCCCCTAATTTTGCATATATAACTGCTAGGTTTATATACATTTTATTTGTACATTTATTTCCTGATCTTTTCAAATATACAAACAAAAATATTCTGAGACATAAACTTTAAACAGCTCAAAACAGAATTTCAGTGTGAACACAGACACACGCATGCACACACAATATTTTATAGGCATAATTCAAAATGTTGTTTTTAGCTAAAAATTCCTAAATGATTTAGATATTTTATTATTCCCCTTTTGTAGGTGTACGTATACATGTAAATTTATACATGCACCCGTATATGTCTAGCAACAAGTACCAGATTTCTTTTTTGTAGAAATCTTTTCTGTATAAAATATATATTTCTATGTTTCCTAATTTGAGAATAACTGCCTCTGAGTAAAAAAATGGAATTATTAAATTCACATCATTTATTCCAGTTCATGAATGAAGAAGGATCATTAGCTTGAAAAGATCAGGAAAGAATCAACTCAAACCAGTACTAAAATTCTAATGATTTACAAGTTTACATAAAGAATCAAATCAATCATTTTTCTCTAATTTAAATATCTTCAGTTAAAGACAGAGAAGACAGAATGAGAAGTAGCTGCGTTTTGCTGAATAGGAGGAAGAAGAATGCCTTAGGGAACGATCAGGACCTGGTGTCCAGAATTCATTTTTGATGAGAATGAGGAGCAAAGAGTTAGACATCAGAATGGAATAAAAATAAAACTGTATAAATCATGCATAATTATGTAGGAAAATAATTTAGTGCCAAATCGGAGATGCTATGTAACGCTTAGTTGAAACAAAGGCAATAGTAACTGATGTTGGCCTTAATGACAAGTATAACATTTCAAACAAAGGCTATATAGAACAATGGTTCATGGGCTGAGTTCAGGATATGTCAGAACAAAGAAAAGAGATTTCCTGTAAACTGATAGGTGAACTTTGGAGTAATCTGGTGGTCCTAATTTAAGATAGTTCATTGCTCTTATGAAGGGATTTTTTTAAAAAAAATAGTGCCTGTGAGATTATAGGACAATCTCCTCTGTGCCATTGTGGGAAGGAAGTCAGCCCCTTCAAGTAAACATTCCTGTGGAATATTTTGTTCCCTGAAGTTTGGCAGGTGTTTGTCTTCCTAGTCTTCTATAAAGCGCCTGGCTTTCTAATCCAAACATCGGGAAAGACCAGTTAATCACACATCACTGTGGATTAATGCCAATTTTTTTGTTTTTATTATTTTATGCTTTACAGTTTTAAACATGATTTTATTGGAAGCCACTCTGGTTGTCTTAAAGAAGGGCGGCTACATAAATGTTTTAAATATATAAACAAATAAATAAACAAACAAATAAAACCTTTCTCTTTGTGACTGCCACATCTACCTGCAATATTAATTAAACAGAAAGCCAGTTGACATGGTAAAAAAATGAAAAAAACAAACAAAAAACCCAAACCCAAACACCAATCAGCAATGCCAAACCCCAGAACACTCTCTTTTGGCATCCATCTAATTGCACTTTCTAATAATTCCTAGAGGGTAGTTGTGTCCCTGGGTGAAACAGAGGAAGGGTTTTTCTATCAAGTAACCATCCCAAATTTTGTAATCTATCTTTAATTACTGTGATTGTCTGCTATGCTCTCAAATAAAATTTTGCCTCTGCTTTAACCAATTCACCACAAGTGTTCTTTTGAAAACCCAGCCTAGATTCAACCCAGAATTTTTGGCAACCCATATAGGATCTTAGGCTGACCTGGAGGAGTGCACCCAACTCAGGTAACTTCACCAATCAGCACCAGACCATTTGTCTTGAGGGTCATGCCTGGATTCTGCCCATTTCAGCACAGATGGTAAAGAGAGTTTTGGTTTGGGGCTAAACAGTTGCTTGAATCAGAGGCTTCACTGTTGAAAATACCAAACAAAATCTCATAACCAGAG
>JANHFM010002248.1:260463-272071 GCA_032468115.1 Grayia smithii
CAATGATGCAAATATTTCCATCTGCTGTAGTATTAAATAATATTTCAGTTGTTATATTTGGAGGGGATGACAAAGTTTACCGGGTTTGATGCATCTCTGTATAGAAGCTTCTTTTTAAAACAAATATTGAAAGAGAATTAAAATGGAGTCATTAACTTATCTCCAGCATCTTCTGGATAAACCAATCCACCAGGGGCAAATTAGCACTTTTGTATAAAGTGTCAGTAGCCGTTCAGCATTTAATGTATGCATTCATATAAAGAAGCCACTCCCTTTCCTCACAATTTCTGCCATCCCTATGAGATCTTTTGCCCTTTTTACAGAATGCATTAAAATCTGTTTCCAAGGAGGTAATCAAGGAAAATGTTATATATGATAGCACATTGTTTTAATTATCTGTTCTCTAAAAAGCACCACAGGCAATAGCTGACAGTTTTTACCTCATTGCCTAAATGACTAAACCACATTTTTCAGTGCACTGCATCTGACAATATTTATGCCACAAACTATGCTTAGCCACCAATATATGCCTACCATGGTATGTGCTATCACTCTATCAGGAGCTTTTATAGAGAAATTGGTAATAGCAATCAATGAATGCTATCCTGGAAACCTAATGATTTTATGAAATCAGTATTTGAACAAATGCAAACTAAGAACTATTTATTTAATTGTACCTGCATTTCTTTGATGAGTTCTGTGCATCTACGTGTGTGGACTGTATGCATACATGTATGCATCTAACCTCATTCAGATTTCTAGAGCTTAATGAATTGCTTTATCATTCTGTGTTTATGTGTACTACATCAATAGGTAAAGCTTCTGTTTGCTTGTTTACAAAGCATTTGTTTAGCGACCATTCAAAGTTACAACAGTCTTGAAAAAGTGAGTTATGAGTAATTCCTTATACTTAAAACCATCATATCATCTCCATAATTATCTGATCAAAATTTGAGCACTTGGCCAAAAGCTTACCAAAGCTGCAGAATCCTATGGTCATGTGATCACCATTTGCAAATTTCTCAGCTTCCAACAAGCACAAAATCAATGGAGGATGTTGCATTTGTTTAACCACCATATGATTCACTTAACAACTGCATCAAGACAAATTCCTGTGTGTCCAATCATACTTGGCCAATAAAGAATTCTATTCTATTCTATTCTATTTGCTTAATGACCATGAAAAAAGTAATCAAATCGTGCATGTTTCACTAAACAACTGTCTTGCTTAGCAATGGAAATTCTGGTCCTGTGGTTGTAAGTTGAGGACTACTTACATATTTTTTGGGCACTTCATTTCTAAAAACTCTTCAAATAGTTTACAATGATACATTAGTAACAAACCACCATTAATTAAAAACTACCATACATTCTTCCGTTCCTATAATTGCATAGCAAATCCAAAGGAATAGTGAGATTATTTAGGATCCAGCAGGATAGGCTGTGTGAATTCACATACAATTACTGTAAGATAAGCAACAAGTTCTAAAAATGTTTTCAAAGCTTTTATTTCTAGGCTTAGACTAAAATAAAATATTACAGAGTTCGGAAAAAATGGTAAGCAATATAACAACTTGATTCAAATGGAAAGCATTATTAATTTGAGATAGAATGAAATATTTGGGTCAAGCTCTATCCTGTTCCTATGAAAATAAAGAAGGTAAGGTATTTTTATAAGCCACACAGTTCTCCTGAATAGATGTCATGGTTACTGAACAGATGTTATGGTTATCTTCCATAAGAGGACCTGAACTGGGATTGTAGCCTTGGGTTCAAAGAGGACTGTGAATAAATTAGAAAAAAGGCAACATAAAACTCTGTGTGAAATATTAGGGATCAGAGGAAAGAAATGCAAGAAATGTTTCATAAAACATTTCATTGATGTAATAAAATAGAAGCTTCCGATTGGTGAGATAGAGCAGTAGGTAGCTTGCAAAAGTCATCAAGGTGTAATGAGATTGCTATTGGTCAAATATCAATTTATTTTTTTCAGAAGGGGAATGATTTATACTGCAAGGCTCAAGAAGTAACCGACACACTAATATATAATCTGTAATATAATATGCAAAGAAGAGTTTATTATGTATATATTATATATCTCTCCAATACAAACTGAACAGTCTTCCAACTATCAGAGTTCATTAGTATGCCATGATAGTTTGTGTCTAGATGGGGTACTTCAAGTGCAGAGGATTTGGAGATGAGTTCCCCAGACATGGAAGCATCATTGATGAGGACATGAAAAAGTATGAAAGGAAACAGTGAAACTATCTGAAATCAGCCTCCAATGGAGGGATTTCTTGATGCAAAGCAAAATAAGAACTATTTTATCAACAAGCAAAAATAAAACACCATATGTGTTATCAAATATCTGAAATGGTAGGCCATATATGATGAAGAAACACACATACTTTGGTTTTTCCTAGGGAGGAAATCTTGCACACAACCTCTTGAAAAGAAGGAAGTTGCAGAAACCATAGGAAAAAGGCTTTAGTGGTATAGCAGTGTTATATTTAGTGGTAATTTATTGTTTTGCTATTGTTAAGTTTACATTTTTTAATCAACCCCCCTCCCATTTTATTGTTATAAACTTCCCAGAGAGATGGGTGGCAAATACATAGTAAATATCTATCATGAACTGGATAAGCTGTTAGGAAAGATTTATGATCAACTTCAAAGACTCTTATAATAGCAGGAAAATTGAAAGAATGTGGTGAGATCATTTGGCATGGATATATACATTAGAATCAGTGGTTTCAAAAATATATATATTACAAGATCAATCCAAAGCACGATTACATATCACAACTCAAGAGGACATGGAGTAGAAGGACAATGTACATTAACATTTTGAGCTGTTTTAGAAATCTAGGTCCATTGACTGGAAATGCCAAATCTTGCTAATGAAAGCAGCAACAATTCATCCTAGAACAGCATGACAGCACAGAATCAAATGAAAATAAGAGAGAAATGGCCTCTGGAAGTCAATTGGGCAAGAAGTATCTAAGCTCAAATCTGGTGATATTGTAACTAAGAGGAAATATTGATTTTGATTATGCCAAAGCATAAAGAACTCAAAGGGAACCTGTCCTTAATTGTCCCTTTGAAGATTAACTCCTGTTATTAAAGGGAAATTCATAACAACTTCCAAGAACAAATTGGGGATTCTATTAATGACTGGCAGTAACAGAGTTTGGAATCTACAGAGTTTGAAATCTACTATGGAAAGGATTTCAGAGTTGTTTTTTAAAAAAATCTTAATAATGGTTTCCTCAGTATTGATCATAATGTAGTAGAGGCCTGGAGAGTGAATTTGATTAAGTGACAAGGGCACCACCAGGCAAATTTGGAGACATGGTAAAGAGTTTAGAGAAAGAGGGGATTGCAACAATTTCCGAGTCAGCCATAGTTCTGATCTCACATGGCTTAGAAAAGAGAACAATTGCTACAAACCTGTTTAGTAAATGCCTGATGATACTTTTCAGTCTCTACAGCATACTCCTCATCAACAGAAAAAAGCACAATTTATGCCCTTATGGGGATTGAATTTTTTCTCATAATAATGACACTTTTAAAACAGAGCCCTTAGAACCATAAGATGAAAGGCAAGAAACCTGCAAGGATAAGATGTCTCATGAACTGTTCTAAGGCATTTTGAAGAGAAGATTAAGGAAAATAAGAAACAATGTTAAAGAATTATGATAAAGCAAAATGATTATCAGTCTAAGGATGAACATGATGTTGTAGCAGATGGAAACAAATTAAAGGGGTTCAGTGAGAGCTTCATCTAGTTGTGTAGTAAATATGGGGACTAGGCCAAATAATTATGTAAATTGTTCTGATCACAGTTCTAGACAAATACACTATGAACGTTTGTGAATCACAGAAATCACAATGCAAAGGAACAGTTTTAATCAAACAACTTCAAGCATAGCACCCAAAAAATAGAATCAAATGTTCTACTTCCTCCCTTTACTTGCTAAAGTGCAGTATTTCATAAGATAGTAAATGGCTATGTTTTTTCCTGCTATCAAAACAAACAAAAATACATCAATAATAGAATCTACCAGATCAGAATATTTAGAATGCACATCTTTTTATTTAGATTTTTGCTATAAAAGCAGAACAAGTTGCTCTATTGGGAGAACTCAATATCTATATTGAGAAAAATTTAAAACACTTTCCAGAAAGTGACACAATGAAATATTTACATATGTGGAAACATGCATTCAATTTACTTCAATTAATATAATGATGCAATGGCTATTGATGGAGCAGATTTTTATAAAGTTTTGGTAATGGAGTTTTACAACATTTAAAACAATTATTATAATGCAATCAGCACGTGCTGGGATCAGTGTGTTTCAGGCAAATATTTGTTAATCTCCTTTCTTATAGTTCCCAGCTGCTGGATATACGCAGTAAAATCCAAATGAAATAGCTGGGTACAATATGGTATATAATAACCCAGGGCTTTATTTGACTTTTTCTATGCTCTTGTAAAACACCTGAAAATTACATTTTGCTGAAACCATTGTTAGCAGTTCAAAAGAACAGTCTCATGTAAGACCTTTTCTCTCAGCGGAACGAGAAAGAGGAGGTAAAAATATTTTTAAAAAGCCTATAAATATGCCATGTGTTTATAATTAAGTTCAAAAGCAAGTTATAAACTGATTTAAAAATAAATAGCTATCACTGGTGAACAAAATCCACCAAAGACTTGGCTTTGATAAGTGTCCCACATTTTAACCCTTAAAATATTCCAAATAAAGCAATGAAATGTTACCCCTGTAATTACTTTATCTTAAACAATATTTCAGCCAAAGGTAATATAACTATTCTTTCTTCTTTGTACCTTTTTTATTTTCACAAAGAGAAATGCCCAGACACACACACACACACTTAAGGAAAAAAAATAATCTGCAATAAAGGCAGGTATTTTCCTTGTTTGCTTTGTTATTACTAAATTAAAATGTCAAAATAAATGTATTGAATAGAGCTCTTGAATAATTAGTGGTCACCTATGGCTATGAAATTTCATTAAAACAAAGTAGCAGGTGAAGAACTTTCATTTATACAATTTTCATATGTAGTGTAGAGAGAAGATATAGTTCAGGATACAGCTCAATCAAGGTGATTTAACTGAAGGCAAATTTGAAATCCATGTATTTCCTATAATATAAACATAGCTATTAGAGTATATTGGTTTCTAATGAAATATAACCTTTGTGGAGACCGCAAGTATAATCTAACCCTTTGTCTTGTAGCCCAAAGCATGTTTGCTCTGCAAAATTAGGTTACTTAGGAAGCAGATGATCTTTGTTTCTCTAAACTTGAACAACTTAATACCTGACAAACATTTTTAGAAGTAAGTCCTATTGAACAAAGTAGATTTATGAAGAAAGATGTACACACTCATAGTGGAAGATCACCATTTACAAAATATTATTAGTGAAGACTGGCCAGAACTAGATATGAGAAGCAAATAGCATAAAATTAATGTGTGGACAGAAAGAGATTAAGGCAGCCTGTCTTAATACTTCATAATTGATGGTATCCATCATTATCACAAGATTTAAATACGTCCTATCTTTCATTCAGAAGCTCAAGGCGGTGTTCATAATACTCCTTCCTCCGGTTTTTCCCATACCAATAACTCTGAGGTCTCTACACATGTAGAGAAGCATAGAACAGATTTCTATAGCACAGAAATCCTGCTCCTATCCATGGGCACATTGTTTTCATCCTAATTATTTCCTTCCTTTCTGCTTTTCTTGTTTCCATGTTAGATTGACTTATTTTTTAAAAAAATATCTCATCTGAGAAAAAGAGGGAAATATTAGTCTCCCCACAGCCACAGCAACTGTAAATTCCTTCTTAATTTGTTGGTCTAATAGAAAAACAATAAACTCAATTCTATGCTAACACCTAGAACTAAATTCCACTAAACTCAGTAAGGCTTTTTTTTAATATGTACTGTATATACAAAATTGCATTACATCTGCAATTTGTATTTATGTTTAAAAGTTATTTTCCTTCAAGGTGTTCTTGTCTCATTTCGAACTGGATCACTTTCCATCCAGATACTGTTAAAGGTCTTCTTGATTTAGTGGTAAAAGACAGTAAATGAATGTTTTAATGTATTTGTGTGTATTGTTTGCATTTCCTTTAAATATCTGCTAGTTTATTTATAAAGTGAAACTTTTTTTAATTAAAAAAGAAAATTGCAACATTTATTACTCAACTCACACCATTATTTTGTCTTTCTTTTGTTTTCTTTCTCAGCCATTTGGGAAATGCAAAATCACATAAGTATAATATTTATTGATTTCTAAAATTTAGGCAATCATTTTCTTCTACACATCTTCTAAAGCAATGCAGATTTTTTTCTTTAATGAACAAAGACAATAGTAAAAATATAATAGTTCATTAATGACAGCACATAAAATAATATTGAAAACAGCAAGCAAAAAATAGAAAATAAAAGATCATTGCATGGAAAGACAAATTAAAAGTTAAGAATACGATTTAAAGAAACCCTGAAAAGGGATGTTGTCCTACCTGAAGGTCTCTCTTGGGAGATAAGGCCAGCAGTCAGGAAATGGTTATCTCTCATCCGATGTCCTAGGACTGGGTCTGCAAGTTGGTAAGCTCTTCCTCTTGCTTCCAGCTTTCAGATGAAGGAGACGTGGCAGACCGACATGCTAAGCTGCAACAGAGAAGAAAAACAGCCCAACCCCTGGCGAGGACTGGGAGAAGAAGGGTGGGGCTGACTGCTGGCCCCGTCTCTCAAGAGAAAGGACCTGCAGGTAGGACAACATCCCTTCTCCTTGGGAGTGGGGCCAGCAGTCAAGAAAGGGACATACAAAAGCCCTGACCTACCAGGAGGGATCAGCCCGGTCCAAGGCCCCCAACCCTGCATGGGTCCATTGAAGGAACCTGTGGCCAAAAGCCGCGTCTGCCGATGCATAAACGTCCAACTTATAATGGCGGACAAACTGGGAAGGGGAGGACCAGGTGGCTGCCTGGCAAACCTCCTCCAGGGGAACCTGTGTGGCCCAGGCTGCCAAAGTAGCTGCACTGCGAGTGGAATGGGCCGTAATCTGCCCGGGCGTAGGCAAGGCCAAGGCCTGGTATACCTGGGTGATGGTTGCCCGAACCCACCTCCCAAGGGTGGGGGAAAACACCTTTAACCCCAAGGTCGCCAGGTGGAAGGAGACAAAAGATTCTCTGAACACCGGAAACCGGCGGTCCGTTTAAGGTAAATGCAGAGAGCCTGGCGCACATCAAGGGTGTGCCACTCCCGCTCCAGCTGGTGAGATGGGTTGGGACAAAAATTAGGCAAAACCAATTCTTGTGCCCTATGAAAGGGCGAGTTCACCTTGGGAATGAAGGTGGGGTTGAGGTGGAGCACCACCCGATCCTCGTGGAAAATAAAGAGGTTGCTCCTGGTGGAGAGGGCCCCCAGTTCTGAAATGCAGCAGGCCGATGTAATGGCCATCAAGAAGGAAACCTTGTATGAGAGAAATTGTAAACCCACCTCCTGCAACGGCTCAAAGGGAGGCTGGGTAAGTGCAGTGAGCACCTTGGGAAGCTCCCAGGTGGGGCAGCGGTTAGTAGCTCCTCACAGAAACTGCCTGATTAAAGGGTGTCGAGAAAGGGAATCCCCGATCCCACAGGAGAGGATAGAGGAAAAAGCTGCTAATTGTCTCCATGAGGTGTTGGGCGACAAGCCAGTGTCCAAGCTGTCCTGCAGAAACTCGAGAACACACCCCTTGGAAGCTGTAGTGGATACGATATTCCTGGAATTACACCACCAGTGAAATGAAGCCCAGGTGGAGCCGCAGATTCTGGTCATGGATGCCTGGCACGAAGCCTGCAGAGTAGCGATGACCCTCGGAGGGATGTCCTGTCCCCTCAGGAGATGCCTATCAAGCACCAGGTGGTCAGTTGGAGCCACCCGGGATCCAGGTGGACCAGTGACCCCTGGCTGAGCGATAACCTATCCAGAGGGAGCCTCCAAGGAGGAGCCACCAACAGAGCTCGAAGGTTCATGAACCAGGGTCGGCGAGGCCAATGGGGGGTGATCAGGATGAGCTCTGCCCGCTCATCCAGCAGCTTCCGAATCACCTGTCATATCAGGGGAATAGGAGGAAAGGTGTTCAATAGGCCCTCGGGCCACCTGCAATGCAGTGAGTCCACACCTTCCGTCACCGGCTCTGGAAACCTGGCGTAAAATTGTCTCATCTGGCGGTTGGTCTGGGTGGCAAAGAGGTTGGCCACTGGACTGCTGAAGCGAACCGTGACCTCCTGGAACAAATCCGGGTGCAGGCACCACTCCCCATGCTCCACTGTGGCTTGGCTGAGCCAGTCCGCCTGCACATTTGCCGCCCCAGAGATGTGAGAGGCCTTGGGACCTCAAATACGTCTCTGCCCAGCGGCCCAACAGCTTGGCCTCCTGCATGAGGCGGCGAGAGTGGGTCCTGCCAAGGTGGTTTATATGGGCCTTCGCGGCCACGTTGTCCGTCCGGATCAAAACATGCTAGTCTTCCACCTTGTCCTAGAACACATGGAGGATGAGATGGACAGCTGGAAGCTCCAACCAGTTTATGCCCTGAGGCAGGTCGTCCAGAGTCCACTGACCCTGGGCCATGTCAGAGCCCAGGTGGGCCCCCCAGCCATGAAGACTGGCATCCGTGGTCAAGACCAGGAGGTGGCGTATCTTGAAGTCCCTGCCCTTGGTGAGAGATGGTGAGAGCCACCAACGAAGGGACCAAAGAACTTCGGGTGACAGGTGGATCCTGAGATCAGAGGTACTCGTTCGAGACCACTGATGTGGAAGAAGGACCCACTGCAGGGGCCTGCAGTGGAGACATGCCCACGGCACAATGCCAATGCACGACACCATCTTTCTGAGAAGCTGAGAGAGCAGCTTCAGAGGGCAAATCCCCCTTGAGCTGACCTTCCTGACCAGGGATTGCAAACTGGCCAGATGCTCCTGGGAAAGATAGACCTTGCACTGAAGGGAATCTATGACTACTCCCAGGTGTTGGATGTGGGTTGCCGGTACCAGCTGGCTCTTGGCTCTGTTGACGGAAAACCTGTGGGCTTCCAGGACCCGCAGGGTGGTGTCCAGGTCCTGATGCGCTAGCCTCTGGAGCTGGATTGGATAAAGAGGTCATCCAGGTAGAACTGGACACTTATCGGTAGCATTCGCAGGTGGGCAGCCAACACTGCCATCAATTTGGTGAACACTCGGGGAGCCAAGGAGAGACCGAAAGGTAGAGCACAGTATTGGTAATGGCAAGCTGCATGGCAGAAATGAAGGAACTTCCTGTAGGCCGGGTGAATGGGGATGTGTAAATAAGCTTCTGTCAGATTTATTGACAAGAGGTAATCCCCCTCCCTTATCCCCTCCAAGATGGTCTGGAGGGACTGCATCTTGAACTGCCTGTAATGTATCTGGCAGTTCAGAGACTTGAGATCGAGAATCACTCTCCGTCCCCCCAAAGACTTCTGCAACATGAACAGGCGAGAATAAAATCCTTGTTCTTGCTGCTCCCGTGGAACCGGTTCTATCGCTCAAATGTGCAAGAGGTGTTTTATTGCTGATTCCACCAGGAGCCGCCTTGTCCGGTTCCACGAGAGGGTGCACTGGAGAAATTGAGTTGGAGGGGTGGAGAGAAATTCCAGGGAGAGGCCCGACCTGACCGTCTCCCTTACCCAAGTATCTGAGGTGGTAATCTCCCACTGGCTGGTGAAGAGGGCCAGGTGGCCCCCAATGGGAGACCCAGACATGCAGGCAATGGGAGCGCTTGAAAGAGCAACCCCTCCCGCCCCTGGAGGGGCACCTGAAGAAGCCCCTGTTAGAGGGGGGCACCCTGCCTGTCCTGGGCCCTACCTTGCCAGGAAGGGAAATATCTCCCGCATCCTGGGATAGGTGGCCTCCAGACCTCGAAAGGGCTGCTGGGAGGAGGAAGGACGGGAATCCATCCTGTGGGACAAGGGCGGCAATGACTTGCGCTTATCCCGTGGTTCAACCAGGAAAGACTGAAGGGGAGCTCCAAAAAGTAAGCCACCTGAATAGGGGGATGACGGTAAGCGCCACTTGCTTTTGGCATCAGTGTGCCACTGGCAAAGTCAGAGCAGGCAACGTGAGGCTACCGTAAGGCCTATGACCTTAGCCGCAAAACGGGAGGCATTCAAGGTGGCTTCCACAGAATATTCAAGCACGGTGACCACCTTGTTAAGGTCTTGGTGTGACCGAGTGTCAGAGGCGGGTAGGTCTGCCTGCATCTGTTTGAGCCATAGAAGGCAGGCTCTGTTAAAAAAAGATGCAGAGGAAGAGGCCTTGATGGCCCAGGAGGCCGCCTGGTGGGCCCTATTCAGGGAGTGTTCAAAGTGCTTTTCCTCAGGGCGGAGACATTCCTCAGGTGGAACAGAAGGGGCCAAGGAGGAGGACAGGGCCAACACTGGGGGATCTACTGCAGGAACCTGCAAAATAGAAGAAAGGTCAGTCTCCACATTATAAATGCATCTGTCTGTAGTGTTCGGGTTAGGCCCAGAAACCGGAGCAGACCACTGATGGTTGCCCACATCTCTGAACATTTTAGGGGCAGGCACCTCCTCTGCCACAAAGGTAGGCTCCTCAAAGAGTGGTACTGAAGGGCCTGCCTCTGCACCACCCAACTCTGGCAGTGGCCGGGAGACACCCAGCTGGGTAGTCACCTTGGCTTTATGAAGCAGGGATCTGAAAAGGTGTGGCTTAAAGAGGGAGCAGGTCTTCATCCTCAGACATGTCCAGATCCCTCATGCCTTCCTCCACTAGAGACCCCTGACTGGGGGAAGGGCTGGCATATCCCTGAACTGGGGAATGGCCCCTGTCAGTGGAAAGGTGTGATAGTTGGAGATCACCCTGAGCCCCAGAAATATCCGAAACCCATGAGCCGGTTCTGCGCTGCATCTCTGAGGTGATGCCATGCTGAATGGCCTCCTGAATGAGGGCAGCTAAGCCCTGGGGAAGTTCAGGCTCTGAGACCTGCGGCCGGGTAGCAGGAGGCTGCACCTGAGGGTCAGAGACCAACTGGGCCCTTTCCTCTCGGGGTTGAGGGGAGACAATAGCCCCAGATACCTGTGCTGGATCAGCAGGGCCAGAAGGCAGGTGATCCCTGGAAGTGGAAGGCTGATGCTCAGTAGGGGAAGGAAGTGCCCCAAACAATAAGGCATTGACCCCCTCCTGTCTGGAAGAGACCGAGGTGTCTCTGTCTGGGGACCAGGCCTGAGCTGGGACTGTGGCAGTGAGGGCAGGAGCAGCAGCATGCCCAGGTTCAACACCAACCAGAGGTGAGCCCACAGAAATAATAGTGCTGGCAGGAGAGGCAGCTACTGAGCTTGAAGCCACTTTAATGGCTCGCTGAATGGCCTTTTCCATGGCCTTCTGCCTCTTGAGGGCTTCCTTCTCAGCAGTCTTGGAGGGCCTCTTGGATGCTGAAAGCTGAGGCCTGGGAGGTTCTATCCCTTTTAGAAGGCTCCACAGAGGGAGCAGCCATAGTCTCAGAGGCCTGTGGGCAATGTCCGAGTCCCGGGCCGAAGGAGCAGTGGCCATCTT
>JANHFM010002248.1:290694-301027 GCA_032468115.1 Grayia smithii
ACACTTGTCCAATAAAGAATTCTATTCTATTCTATTCTATTCTATTCTATTCTATTCTATTCTATTCTATTCTATTCACCACAATTGTTCCATTCATATTACAGCAGCAACTGTGGCTCTGATATAAAATACACTGATACATACAATGTCAGACATTTTTTAAAAAAAAATTAAAAAAAAACCTCTCCATAGTGCTTTACAGCACTCTCTGAGCAGTTTACAATGTTAGCATAGTGCACCCAACAATCTGGATCCTCATTTTACTAACTTTGGAAGGATGGATGTCTGGGTCAACCTTGAACTACAGGATTGAACTCCAGATTGTGGGCAGAGTTTGCCAGCAATATTGCATTCTAACCACTATGCCACCAGGCAAATAACAAAAACTAAGAAAAATATAGACAAACGTAATTTCTATATAATATAATCATTTATTGAAATAAAAATAATGCATCAGTGGTCAATATAATCCCTAGCATGTACACACAAATAAGGAAAGAATAACAGTAACAGTGTTGGAAGGGACTTTGGAGGTCATCTAGTCCAACCCCTAACTCATGCAGGAGACCTGTACTAGGGATTCAAACCACTGACCTTTCTGATTGACAAGCTCATTGTCTTAGCCAATGAGCTTATGTTATAGGACACTAGAGAAAAATGTATTTGAATGAATGAGTATTTGTATAATTAACTACTGTGAGAAATACAACTTCTACATTTTTTTTAGTTCAAAGAATCATCAGATTGAAGAGAGAAATCTTGAACACAATGGGCTGAAATTAGACTGAGTAACCCAACTAAATCAATGACCTTTAATCATTATTAACTAATGTTCCACTTATTTCAGAGGGCCACCCTAAGGATAAATCTGGATTCAATATACAGTATTATCAACACCCTTCTTGATATTTGTATCAAGAAGTTTTATCAAGAAGATTTAGTTGGGTTATTTGTATCAAGAAGTATCTGTAAATTTGTATGTAAACTACATTTTAACTCTTTAATAAAAAAACAAGTATCATCATTCCATTTATAAATGAAACTTAAAATAAGGGATGGGGACAAAAGTAAACTCTCCAGCATTTTGAGAAATCATACAGAATGAGATATCTTGAATCAGGAGATTTCAGATTCCCTATTATATAAATACATAGAAACCTGAGATAAAACATGAAAAAACAGATTATTTAAATATTATTCCTTTAAATAATAAAAACTAATGTTAACTCTAAAAAATTAAAGTCAACACAGAAGGTAGTATCTTATATTTGAAAAATCCATCTTAAGATATGTTTGTGTTGTTTTAGACAGGTTCAATGATGATTCTTCTTGCTCCAGAACTTCCCTTTCTATTTTCTGAATGTTCACTTAATTTCATTACTTATTTGCATATGATACACAAGTGATATAGTAAGATTTTTTTTCAATCAACAAAATACTTTTTTATTTTCAGAATAATTATAGCATAACCACTGTGAGCTGAAGGACAAATACTCATTTATTAACTATCTTCAGCAGGGGGCAGCATGACAACATTTCAAATACCTTGCCTATAATTTTTCTCCCTTCTGGTATAAGTTTAAAAAATTAAAGCACTGTATTTAATTCAGAATTTTTAAAGATTTGTAATGTTTCTTATACAATTATGTTTTAGTTCCATCTTATTATCTCACATGTGCCTAAATTATTGAAAAATATTCAGCCCTATTTTTAAAAACAATTTCTTGATACAGTAAAACAAAACATTTTGTTCCTCTGGTGTTTTGATATGTATCATTTTATGAAATGTCAGCTATTTAAAATCAATCTTCTGATGAGCAGCCACTTACAATCAACCTAGTAACTAAATAAAAAGGAAGCACATAGACAGAATCTGGGGGAGAAAAGGCAAGATAGCAAAGACCCTTGTAAACCTATTTTTAAGACTCTCAACTTTCCTTAATATTAACCAAAAATAGGTTCCCAGAACAATAAGTACAAAGAATTGCTGCACGTTAGTAAAAAACCCTATTTTACTGACATGTTTACAGTTTAGATAAAAATTAAATAATAAATTTTTAAATATTTATAATTTACCTATAACCATTTGGATAAATGCCATATTACACATTTTGTTTAATATATTGGCAATAATAGGTAAGGCCTAAACTTTTTTTTAATTGTAGCTTTTCTAGCACAAGTGCAGGATTCACTTTTTTTTGGGGGGGGGGGATCAATCCAATGTTGAACTAGTTTTCGAAGAAATTGAATGATTGACCTGTTGCTTGAGACTGACATCATGAACTGAGAGAGAGTGACTGGTGTAAAGTCATCCAGCCAGCTTTCATGCGTAAAGCGGGACTAGAACTCACATCTCCCCATTTTTAGCCTGTTGCCTTTAACCACTAGACTAAACTACAACACACTACTATCAATACACTACAGAAAAAAAAAGCCTTAACAGTGAGTGATGGATATTAAAAGCCATCATTTATAATTCCTATTTGTAAATAAGAGGAGGGAGGTGCATTGTTTATGTTAGTCACTTTGAGTTACAGATAGTTTTTGACTTACAAATATTCAGTTAGTGACTGTTCAAAGTTACAACGTACCGAAAAAAGTGATATGGCTGTTGTTCACACTTAAGACTGTTGCAGCATCCCCATGGTCACATGATCAAAATTTGGAATGCATGGTACCTGGTATGTATTTATGATGGTTGCAGTGTCCCAGGGTGATGTGATCACTTTTTGTAACCTTCTGACAAGCTAAGTCAATGGAGAAGCCACATTCACTTAATACATTCATATGGGGTTTTTTTTCTTTTGACTTCCTTATTTTTTTATGCATTTTCTTTCCTATAGTAATGTTTGGAATATTCAAAATAAATATTGCATAAATTCAAAAACCTCTTTTACAGTTCAAGAGGTTCAGTACTTTACTGGCAAATGATACTGAATGAAAAACATTCCCTTATGTCAGAGGTCCCAACCCCCGCTCCAGGTGTGTGAAAGTGCAAAGCTCCATTTGCACAAGCGGGGAGCACCAACATAAAAATTATCCCTTCCCCCTCCCACCACCAGTGCAGCTGCCTTGAAAATGTTGGGGACTGCTGCCTCGTATGTACAAAAGGAGCCAACTGCATAGAATTACTGAAAATCTGTATTTTAGCAATGGCATCTACAGAATAGGCAAGATGAAAAGTAATTATGAACAAAAAACCGTGTTCTTATCAGAACTGGAACAAAATAAGTTCTGATTATAAAACGCTTAGATAGCTGCTCTAAGCTGTAACTTTTCTCATTTCTGATAAATATATGAAGTCAACGAAGTAGACAGAAACTTAAAAGCAACCTCCCACATTGTAACTGAATGGCGATTTATGTTCTCTGTAATTAGGAACATAAGAAATTACTTAAAATAGCCATAAAATGATCTTTAGTCAAAGGTCTCATTCAAGCTCAGAAATCTCTTTATATATTCTTTTGCTTTTAGTTTCAATTTATAAACGGAGACTTTGCATCAGACTGTGTTTTCCCTCAAATAATCAATGTGAACATGTATTTTATTTATTTCGTTGGATGTATATCCCAGTTTTCCTCCAATGGCATTCTTCATTTTATCTCAATTTTGTTTTCTTTTTACAACTGTAATCCCTTTTATCGGGCTGGAGTAGAGGCAACTGAATGGAGCTAAGCATTTACTTGCTTGGCTGGATTCCCTTCCTGATGCCTACACAGAGTTCACAGCAGGAATTTTATCTTTGCACTCTGATAAATATCAGTCACTGCCTAGGCTTGAACTCTCAACCTTCTGAGTGAGAGATAAGCATCTTCACCTCTAGGCCACTCAAGCACTCCTTCATTTTACCTCAATGCCAGCAACTATATAAAGTAGTTTGAGCTACAAGTAACACTCAGCAGAATTCCAAGAGTAAGGATGGATTTAATAGGACCCAATTTGTCCTAGTTCAATATCTTAATCACTACCACACAATGGCTCTCACTGATGGTGAACAGAAATGCAAGAAATCTCACAAAATACCTTAACCAAAACATAGCCTCACAACGTGCCATCCAGACATTATATCACATGGGTGAAGCAGATTTTTTGTCATGAAATTGAATTAAACCAATAATCAATTTTGGAACTCTGAGTTGTCTTCCCTCCAGAATTTTTTTCTATCTTGCCAATTTATAAAATCAATTGTTAACATATAAAGGCTTCCAATTTATCTCCTGTTCAGTTTTTATTTCACATTTACATCTTTTCCCTACATCTGCTGATTATTATAAGAATTTTAAAAGCCAACTAGACAACTAGTATGTAATTATTACAGACACATACTGATTTTGTAGAACTCACTCTCACCTTTCATATAGGCCTAAAAATGATACCCAATTTTTATAGTACTGAACAGAGCCAAGCTTCATCTGGTAAGAATATTTTCAAGTGTTTGAGAGACTCAAACATAATGTCCTACTACTAAAATCAATGAGTTTATTTTTTTTGTTCAAATAAATAAGTAGCATATTACTAAACAAACATTTTCCTGATAAATAGTATCATTCAGCTTACCATTAATGATGCTGAAAAGAGGAGCAGCAGGATTTTGCATTGTACGTGATCAGCAGGAATACAGGTTAGACAGTAGTGTAATGAAAAGAAATGAAATAGCATGGGCAATAGCAAACCACTTCTGTATTATTATTTTAAAAGCTACATTTCTACCGTATGTAGTGATATTTAGTCACCAAGTCTTAAACTCAGACTGACTTTTTCTTTTTCAACAGTTTCAGGATCAATCTTAAACAGAAGATGATGTAAATCTATGTATTGTGATGTAGAGGATAGAGGGAATGGCCTTGAGGGACAAGAAGAAGAGCAAGATCAATGTCAAACAAAAGAGAACCGAGTCTAGTACAGAAATAGAATCTCAGTAAATTTCTCAGACTAGCGCCTTTCTACTTTTCACAAAAACAAAGAAAGGGAGAAGCACATTTGTATTTACGAGGTTTTATTTCTACACTGTACAACAGAAGATTGTACAATAGAACAGGTTCCTGATCTGCTCTACCTTGAAGCCTCACATCTAGTAACTGGGATATCATTTTAGAAACTCAGTCATTTGGAATCCTGTACTTCTGAGACAATAATCAATCAATACCAGAAAGTATTATGGTTATTCTTTCTACTTAATTGTCACATGCAGAATGGGTAAAAGTTCCTAGAATTTGAGAGAAACAGATTTTTGCCAAACTGGATAGAGATGCCAAATAATAAAATAAGAGAAATTATTGTTCAACAGAGCAATTCTAGGGCAAGTATTAAACCTATTATGAATCTTCACAGCAATACTGAAGCTTGATAGAAATTTGAGCCTCAGGTAACTTATAGTAGTATTAACTACATGTGATATAGAGGAAAATATAGACTAAATATTGAACAAAATGACAATTTAAATATTGTATGAATAGCAAAAAAAGGCTATATAATTTGAAAAACAAGGTAGTAAACATAGCTCATATTTTCCTAATTTAGCATCTGCCTGGTTAGATTTTTGTCTGCTTTTCGTTTGGAGTTCAATGTGCCACTACCAATTCTATGAGATTAGTTAGGCTGAGAGAATATGAGTGGCTCCAAGTTACTCAGTGAGCTTCTATGATTGACTATGCTGAGTTACCCGTAAGATTCTATGCTCAGGATTACAACCTGGGTTTTCCCACACTTAGTTTAACCATTGTGCCAATGCTGTACTCCTAGTACATGAAGGGTACCAAAAATTCAGGAAGACTGGTCTAAGTCTGAAAGTGTTTTCATAAGCCAAAGTGGGAATTTTATTTGATTAGAGTCAGGATGGATTTGATTTAAATCAAGTTGATTTAAATCACAATTTTAAATCATGATTTAAATCACTAATAAAAACTTGATTTAAATCATAATTTTTAAAGAGCAAATGTCATCTCTGTCCTGCAGTGGCTCCTCCTCTGACCCACTGTTGACTTACCAACAGTCCCAATATTGCTGAATATACAGCCTCATGCTACATAACTAAGCTCCATTGCATGCTCTCTCAAATAGAAATAAGGAGTATTTCCCTCATCCCTTTCTCTCTTTTAGGATTAAACTGGTGTTCAGCTAACAGTTATTAATCTTTTTCAAGGCATCTCCATTCTCTATTACATCCAGGAGTATTTTCATTTTTCTATAATATGAGTCAGAATGCTTAGCAAAAATAATATAAGCTGAAAATTCAACTATTTTACCAGCTGGATTGTATAATTTATAACCAAATATATTTTTTTCTGCATAAAGAGTGCACTTTATGGTAGTATGTTTTTAAAGAATTCAATTCTAAAATATTCACTCCTCCTTTCAAGTTACTGTTCTGGAGCCTCACTCAAGCTAGTATACTTGTGTCTAAATAATGATCATTGAAAGCCCAAGAATATTCATCCTGTAAATAATTTTTTTTTAAAAGCATTTCTTGGCCACTGGAGACTAAATTACACTGGCACTTTCCTGGAAAATGTTAGCAGAACACCTACTGTACACAAGATGTAAAATAAAGTCTGCACTTGCATAGCTAAGAATGTATGAATGTTCACATGACCTTGTCTGCTTCAAAACATGGTTTTCCAGAAACAAAAACTATCTACAACTGGAGATCTTCTTCCTGGATTTATTGTATCTCTAATATGCAGACAATGATAACTTATTTAATTAGATGACTACAGCTTGTTCCTTCCAGTCTCTAGGTCGTTACTTAGTTTCAGGACATAAGGGGTAGGATCTAATCAAATATTTCCTTCTCAATGGTATCCAAGTAGTATCTTGGAAAGTTTATAAAGCATTAAGGCATTAAGACAACTATCCCTTCCCAAGCATTTGAACTGGAAGGTATCTTGCTTCGAAGGTTGGAGCCTCCAGGAAACTGAATACATAGGTCGACTGAAGAGCAAAGTCATTAAAATAATGAAATAATATCTCGCTTTCCCATCCACTTATTTGTTTCAGTAAAAGGAAATCTATATAAGCAAAGGAAACTATTTTTCCTTCATGCTGAGCTCAATTCCTGTGACTTCATGGATACCCCCAGGTCTTATTTTTGGCAATAATACAGAAACATATTGACATTCTATTCTCCTGAGGATTTTTTTCCCTTAGACTGGCCTACATCACTGGAATTTCCTGATTTCCCATCCAAGGACAAATGAGAAGTAACCCTGGTTTTTTAATATCAGTCAAAATCAGAACCATGCTGTCCCCTGGCTAGGCAATATAGTTATTGGTACACGTTGAAAAGCTTGGAAACATCAAAAGGACTGCCAGGAAAATAAAGGAAGTTCCATACAAACTACTATGGTAAAGTTATTCCAGAGATGGGCATCATCACTGAAAAGAATCTTTCCTAGAATGCATCAAAATGCCTCATATGGTCAGGGAATGTGAGGAACAGGTCTCATAAAACATTCAAAAGAACAGAAAATCACACAATAGAGACAAGGAGTCCTTACAGATTGGCTTTAAAAATAAACTAGGATACTGAACTGGTTAGAATCCAGTACATCTAGTGGAATATTGGCATAAGATCATTGCTCATGATTATTCATGCCACGGTTGCTCACTCCCCGCAGTGGATTAGTACAATGCACTCTATATGGGACTGCCCTTGAAGAACATCTGGAGACTGCAGATTTAGATTGGTGCTCTGGAATCTACTCTCTTATATGCCATCCTTACTAGCAGGAAGGATTTGATTAAAAATAGTAAAGTGATGGAAATTCTGATGCAAGGTATCATGCAGTGTTAAGAGGTCTTGATTTTAACTAAAAACTCAGTAACAAAATAAACTATGGATTTCAGAAATTTTAATAACTTCAATTCTCAATTTTAATAACTGCAAAATGGAAGATACAATGGAAATAAAACTTTAAAGACAAAGTTGCCATAGCCACTAAGAAACATCTAAGGAAGCCAGTGTAGGAAACTTACAAAGAAGTTAAAACTAAAAAAGGATGCTTACTGGAAATGGAAGAAAAGGTAATGACCAAGTAAGTCTATAAAGCTTGATAAAAAAAATGTTGGAATAGGTCAGGAGGATAAAATAAGGCAGGAAATAAGCTAAGGTTAGGGAGAGGCAAAATCCAGCAACAAGTTTGCTCAAATATTTCAGTGGCAAGAGGAAGACAAGGGAGATGGTAAGTATCCTGCTTACTCCCCAAATACAGAAATCTTTACAGAACCAAGAGCAAGGAGGAGAACATACGTCCTATTTTGCCTGTCTTTACATGCAGAAGAAATTGTGATTTTAGAAGCAAAGTCTGGCAACAAACATAATAGGGATGAGTGCAGGTCAGTAAGAATGTGGTAAAAGATGTTCTAATGCTAAGCACATTGATTTGTGCTTGAAACTGTAAGCCGCCCTGAGTCTCTGGAGAAGGGCGGGATATAAATTGAAATAATAAAAAAAAAGTTGAAACTAAATGCCACCAAGTACATAGGCCCTGGGGAAATATACTTCAAAATACTGAAAACACTGGCTAAAGAATTGTTGGGACCATTGTCAGCTACCTGTCAGAAATTCTGGAGAACTGGAGAGATGTCAGAAAATCCAAGAAGAATATGACATCCTTCCATCCTTGTCTTCAAGAAATAAAAAAGAATATCCCATCATTATTTATCTGTGAGTCTAACATGAATACATGAAAAGGTGCTGGAGTAGGTAACAAAGATGCCAGATAAATTTTTTTGCAGATACGCTGTTCGCTAAGTCAGTATGGCATTGTCAAACATAGGGCTTATTAGACAAATCATGTCTCCTTCCTTGTCAAGATAACTACTTGATGGACAAGAGGAATGAATATAATCAACCTTAATTTCAACATAGCTTTTGAGAAGTTTTCATATGGCACTCTTACTGACAAGCTGTTTAGATATATGATTTAGCTGACATTATAGTAGGAGGGTCTACAATTATAAGTTATTATAAGTAACCAATGGAACTCCTTGATATTGAGTCATTGACTTTCTTAGTGACTTGAGCAATGGGACTAGAAGGAGAATTATAAAATTTGTCGATGACACAAAATTCTAGTGAACATGCAGGATAAAAAATAAAACTGAATCTAATCTGGGTAATGGAAATGAGACAATGGTGTCAGCCAGCTTCTATAAGGCATACTACAGTTTTGGAATGTGTTAAAAGTAAACACCATAAGCCTTGTTGCCTGGGAGAATACCATGTGTGATTCAGGGCATTCGTACGACTCAGTGAAGGACAACAAAAAGGACATAAGGGTATTCTGTATGAGGACCCTCTGGAGGGTCCTCATTTTGAGAAAAGAAGACTTGAGCAGTCATGGAATCAGAGTTTAAATGCATGAAAGCATACCACAGATGGCAAATAAGTATTTTCCACTAAAAAATAGGATTAGAAATAATGGGCATAAATTGAAGCTAAACAGATTTTGCCTTGATCATATAATTTATACAAAGGTGGAATAATCATTTATAAAGTTTGTGGGTTCTCCATGCCTACAGGTATTTTTTTTAAAAAGCTAGATACCCAATCTCTAAGGTGTTTTTTTCTCTAAAACACAAAGGGTTGGACTAGATGTTCCTTCGTGCTAGATGCTCCAACTCTATAGTTCTATGGTGAATTCTATGATTCTATGTCCTCCTCCTCCCTTGGTGATCCATGATAGAAGTCATTTAATAATTAAATCAACAATTTGTTGTATTTGAGACAATGAATTCCATAAGTCAGTGTGTGAAATGGCAGTCTCCATGAATTATAGCCAATTATTTCTAGAAAACCATTCTAATACTCAAAGAGAGTCCAAAAATGTCTAATCCCTTCTGTGAAGGATGTAAACTTGATTTTTAAGATTCTTACTGAATCATAACAGAACTACAAGAATGCACATTTCTGCAAACATTCTAAAAAATAGCCTGTTTTTTTTTAAAAAAGGACTTATCTTTGCACATAGTCCTAGATCTTTTAAAAAAACCAATATTCAGTACAGTACAGTATAGTACAGTATAGGTAGGGAGTGGAAAGATTGCTGAGTGGCAATTTCTTCTTTCCAACCTCTCACCTCTTAAGGGGTCAAAGAAAAAGGCTGAATACCAGCCTGGGTACCAAGGCACACATAGGTGCATTTTCTGGGTCCAAGGTCCATACCAGGGTGGATAAAAATCAATGATTTTTTTAAAAAAATAATAAAAAATCAGATTTTTAAAAATTTAAATCGGATTTTTTTTATTTAAATCAGAATTTTTTGATTTTTATCAAATTTATTTTAATAAAATGCTTCTGGAGTAAAAATCTATCAAAAGATTGTTTTCTATT
>JANHFM010002248.1:301127-316901 GCA_032468115.1 Grayia smithii
GACAGTTGCTCTTTAAAAATTATGATTTAAATCGAGTTGATTTAAATCAAGCCTTTTTACTGGTGATTTAAATCATGGTTTAAATCGTGATTTAAATCGACTTGATTTAAATCAAATCCACCCTGGTCCATACTGAGTTCAGAAGGCAAACAAATCATGTTGGGTTATAATAGTAATCAGAAAAATAACAGCTATTTTAACAACTGATGGTAGATTATGAATTCCTATATGCCTAAATATATATTATTTCAATTTAATTTCCCAAATTTATTGAAAGTTATAGAAAGCCTTTTAAAAAAAAGTTTAGCCCAGGAGCAAAATTTTATTGAAGTACTACTGAAGCTGAAATTAATAAAAAGGAAAAGAAAAATGCATGTTTCAGAGTAAAACTGGTGCTGAAGTAATCAAAGGAGTTAGCTTCAAAAGATTTTTTTTCTATAATGAGGAATATCATTTTTTTTAAAAAAAATGACAGCTTCTTTCATGACACAATAAGCAAGAAATAACAGGTGCCAACATTCGGTGTTCACCATGTTTACCCCTTCTCTTAATATTCTTGATACAATAAACTGAGCTCCAATTAAAATATTTCACACAAGCTAGGATTAATTATCTCTAGAATTTTAAAAGTTATATAGGACTTTCTCTCACACATTTCTTCCATCTTTAAACTATGTTGGTTTGGAAGTGATGTTGGCAGCATATTAAATAAATAAACAAACATCATCGATATTACGCAACCCTGAATCCCATTTCTATAACCACATTTGGTACTAATTTCTTTGATTCAAGCCACCCAAGTAATCACCATTGTCTGTTTCTCCTGCTATGTTTCCAGTCTATGATCTAGTTTTAATACAAAAGTGCAGCCACCAGAAAGAAACACAGCAAGTTGGAGAGTTGCTTAACTTTATCTGCGTATTCTGGAAGCAATGAAGAAGCCATTTTCAAATTTCAGGGAAAGGGAAGATATTTCAATTCTTGTGTGTGTGCGTGTGTGTACACACGCACACACATATACACAATTGATATACAGAATTCGACTTTTCTTCAAACGAAAAAGTACAGGCAATACTTCTGTACACTTTTTATTTTGTATGACACACTTGTATATATACATGCCTTCATAACTTACATACGCAGTGAAAAAAGGTAACTAGAAATGCTGTTTTTTGTCTGAGTTTGATAAAGGCAAAAATGGCTAGGGTCTATTTTATCTGTCTTTCTTCCCATTACCTTTTTAGATTTTATGAGGAAACCTGATTTTAGACACTAAATTGTCCGAAGAAGCACAAAACACCAAGTTAGTATTAACCACGAGCAGATACAAACAGACATAAGCCTGACCTGACAGAAAAAGATGACTTGCACAGATAAAAGGACAGAACTTTGAAGGAATAATATAAAATAACACTTTATACACAAGGAACAGGAATAGATGAATGAAAGGAATGGATTTGAAATGAAACATAGGAGTCCTAAATTACAAGAGAACACTCTTGAAGTGGGAAAAATGACGACAACTGGCCTCACAGAGCAAATCAGCCTCATTTGTTCCTCCTTTCCTCAGCACCCCTTCCTTCTCATCTGATCTTTCATCTGAGAGATCGATAAGTTCCAACAAATAATGAGAACATCAGCAGGCAGAAAGAAGAATCTTCCATGTTAGAAATATCTTTAAAGATAATGCTCAACTTTCTCTTAAAATTAGGACGTATGCTGGTGATTGTTCTCACTAGGGGCGATAGAAACATAGGGAAAAAAAGAAAACATTTGTTTTCTTGGAGAAAGGATTGATTGGGATATGTAAGCAAAGTAGGAATATAAAAGCAGAGTAGTTTTCCGAAATAGACACTGGAGTTATAGCAAAATAGAGTATATAAAAAAATAGAGCTGCGTGTAGATCTAGATCAGGGGTGTCAAACTCGATTTCACTGAGGGCCACATCAGAGTTGTCTTTGACCTTGGAAACTGGGGTGGCTGTGGTCAGCTTGATGTCAACTCATGTTGGGAGTGCCAGTGGCCTGAGCGCTCTGCCAGCAAAAACGGGATCCCAAACTCCCGTTTTTGGCTGGCACGACCTCCTTTAACCCTCTGCCAGAAAAAACATGTGGAGATCTGCATTTTCATTGGCAGAGGCACCGCGGACTGGTCCTTTGCTATTTTCAGGGCTCCCCTATGGGCCATATCTAAGCACCCCACCGGCAGGATCTGGCCCATGGGCCTTAGGTTTGACAACCTTGATCTAGATTCTCCAAAGTAGTCAATATTGGCCTCCAAGAGTTGACTGAACTATCCATAATTGCTATTATTATTCATAATAACAATAAAGTAGCATTTACTAAATTATTTTCATATAATAAAATTTGTGGGTTGATAAACAATCTGAAACTTCAGAAAGAGGATGATGAGTTCAAGAATTTGGAGTCTCTGTTTACAGGCTAAATTTTATAAGTATTTAGTAAGCCTTAAGTAAACAACCCTAAAACACTAAGCCTGGTCCATTTACTAATCTTATGCACACAGTTTACGTAAAAATATAAAAGAATGTACCTAGGATGGCCATACCAAGAGGCAAGGGAATGGGTGATCAGATGAGCTATGTATGCTTCATGTGATCAAACAAAAGATAGTATTGTGAATATCCTAGAACTAGATTTGGCAGAGCTATCCAAACAAATAGAGAGTAACAAGTTACAAGTAAAAATAACAAATTACTTTTCCCAGATGAATTCCTATCATGTTTTGGGACCAAAATCAGGTAGAAACATCATTAGACCTCCTCAAACCTATACATAGAGATATCCCAGAAAGGTAGAGCTCAGGCTGATAAATGTAGGATGTCCAGAAAAGCACTCCTGGGTAAAGTATCATTGGATAGTAATGGGGCCCACAAAATTGGTGAGGAGAAAGAGAGACAGTAACATCATCACATATTACAACATACATTAAAAAACACTGATGCCTGTAAAGTAAGCTGTTATTGATATGTATTTAATAGTTAAAGAAGCCTACAATTCAGATTCAAGCCTTCACCATTCATAAAATCTTGTGAAAGTACTTTTTTCCACTGTGAAAACATGCATTTCATGTTTTCAGGTTATGCAGAAAGAATGCATGGGCAAATTAGAACAGAAGCAAAAGGCAAGGGAATTAAATCATCGATTTAATAAATACCGTGTTTCCCCAAAAATAAGACAGGGTCTTATTTTCTTTTGACACCCAAAATATGGTCTTGTTTTTGAGGTGCAGGACCTCAAAACCTCAGCTCCTGGCAGGGGGACTGATGCCAGAGCGTTGCCCAGCTGCTCTGCTGGTGCCACTCAGAGAAAGAAAATTTTGGGGAAGGTGAAAATATGTAACATTCAATGTACATGCCTGAAGTATTCAATGTAGCAATATGCAAGTTCAGACTAAAGAGTAGTGGTTCCAATTGCCTACCTAACTCATAAATGTTTCAGGATCTGTATTACCAAATGATAGGAATTTTGCACAGAGCAAAATAGTCGGAGTTTGTATATACAATATGTAACGGTAACACTGCTGCAAGTGACTCAACCCTTTGTGTCAGGAAGACTGAGCTAGAATGAACTTTTAGTGCAATGAAAGCTAGAATCAGACTAAAAGCTACTGGAGAATAAACTCCCAGCAGTTCTGACAAAATAATTTAGAACCAGGACAGTGTTGGCTATTCTGGCTTGCCTTGAGGAATGAAAAAGAAAAGTGCCAAAATGTCTATCACCAGCTGCTTTCCCCTCCTGTCATTAAAAAGTAGGCCAAACATAAATGTCTAAATAAGAAAAGTTTATTTCATGAATATAAACATTCCTCCAAGTCCAGGGTTTTTTTTAAGAGCAAATCTTGAAACGTCATGAATACTACCTTAATTTAACACTTTTTTTCAGTTTCTATTCGCATTCATTTTCCAAATGACACAACTTTACTGTGTCATTTATAAATTATAGTTTGTTATTAGCGACATAAAATATGATATTGAATGGACTTCTCAAGCATTCATCGATTTAATAAATACCATGTTTCCCCGAAAATAAGACAGGGTCTTATTTTCTTTTGACACCCAAAATATGGTCTTGTTTTTGAGGTGCAGGACCTCAAAACCTCAGCTCCTGGCAGGGGGACTGATGCCAGAGCGTTGCCCAGCTGCTCTGCTGGTGCTGCTCAGACTGCTGCCTCTTGCAATCGTGGTCAGCTCCCCAATGCCCGGAAACTTAACTTTTCTTCCACCACCCTCCCCCCCATAAAGTTGGCAGGGCTCGGTTGGGTGGAAAGATGTCCCGGAGGAAGGTCCGGAGTCTGATTCTTGAGCCGAGGCAATGCCCGGTGCAGAGCAGGTCAAAAGGGAAGTGAGTGGGGCTCACCTGGTGTGGGGCACGAAGGCCAACAACATGTGTCTTCTCAGGCTCGGCCGCATTTGACATTGGCTGGCATGTCTCCAGCCAGCTCCGCAATATCCTGGACAAGAAAGGCTCTAGAACACAAGCAGGAGAAGCATGGTGGGGCAGCCCGGGAGACTTCTTGGACCTTCTCTCCCCCCACCCCACTTCCCCGGCTGCCAACCAAGGAGGCTGGCTGGGCTGGACTGGGCTGGGTTGGGTTTGCACGGCTGCTCTCAAAACAGCCAAAGGGGCCGGGGCGGGGGTCTCTGCCCCGAGGATTGCCTGGCCAACCTTGCCGAAGTTCTCCCAAGCCCCCACTCCAGCCAGCCATGGGGTGGGATGGGGGTTGGTTGCAGCTCCTGGAGCCAAAGCAGAGAACAAAAGGACAACTGGAAAGAGTATAAAAGAGAGAATTCAAGGTGCTAGTTCTCAAGTTACACAGCACTGGGGGGGAGGAAAGGGGAGAAGGAGAAGCACTGGCTCAATCGTCTTCCTCTTGAAAAGTCTGCAGGGGAAACAGGAAATCTGGGGTTTGGGTGAGCGGCAAAATTCTTGCTTCTTCGCCACCCTATCCCTTCCCACCTGCCACTCCCCCTCGCCGGCTGAGATAGGCAAGCCAGATTTGGGAGCTGAATGTGCTGTCACCCAGGAAGAGAATAACATGAGAAATGGGCGCTCTCTCAGCACCTCCTCTCTCTCTTCTTCTCCCAAGTGGCAGTGGTGCATCTGGCTCACTGAATCTGGCCTGCTGATCTCAGGAAGCAATGGCTAATGATGTTCCCATTCCCTTTCCGCCCCTTGCACATGTGTCTAAGTATTTGGGGGGGGGTATTTTGGGGAGGGCTTATTTTAGCGCATGCACTCAAAAGCCCAATTGGGTTTATTATCTGGACATGTCTTAGTTTTGGGGAATCACGGTATATAAAGCAAAGTAAATAGATAGTTTGAGGTTAATTACTATAATAAATATACTACATAGTATATGTAATACTATATGCTTTCCAGATATCTGATTCAATTTACTTTGTTGCTTCTTTCTCTTTGTACGTTTCAGTTTTTCACAAAAGAATGTTGTTTTACAACCTACTCTTTTATATTTTTATTAGAACAGACTTGTTAGCTGGAACTACCCAAAGAAATCCCTGACATGAGAACCAATAGACATAATTGCAATTCTCTTCCTGTTACTAATATTTTAAATTAGGAGCAATTAATACTGAAAACACTTTGGAAAATGAATTTTGTGTGAATTATTATTTTTCTGCATGTCTTATATCTTAGAATTTCAAATCTCAAATAATGATATTACTCACCATGGCAGAAGCTTTTGATAAATATCATGAAAAATGAAGCATAAAAAAGTAAAGCATTTTTGCATCAAGAATATCACATTTTACAACACAATATAAATGAACAAAATACAAACCACTGTATTTTAGTATTTTAGCTATATTGCTCTGATCAACTTGATACCAACCGATTTTACTTAAATATCAGGTTCAGGCACCTGATAAGTATGCCCAACTATTCAGTGTAAATGCTTCATTTTGATTCAGGCAATTAGTTTAATTTTAGTTAAGTTAGTGTAGTTAAAACAGCATGCACAGTAATTAATCATTCATGTCCATCCCACAGAATATGATGACTCTAATCTGGATTATAATTGCACATTAATCATACACATACTTTTATAAAAACCCAGATTTATGGTGATTTTTTAAAAACATGCAAACTGTTTTAACTCAGTGGGATTGCAAAATAAATATACTAACCAGACTAGTTCCATTCTGTCATTTGGACTAGGAGAGATATTTTCAAGACAGAATAAAATTAAATGAACACTCTAGTTCAGTAATAAAAAAAATTACTGAAGAGGCAATTGTACCATTTTTCTATTAATGCTCAGTTTTCCTCTTCTTAGTCCACTCAGTCCACCTTCATAGATCTACAAGTACATTCATAATGGAGTATTCAATAGGTCATAAGCTAGAGCAATTCTCCAAGTGTTCAACATTTTGAATATACCAATTTATCACATGCTATTTGAATTTGCCTGGTTATTTGATGCAATTGCAAAATAATAATTTTTCCCTAGCTTTATACAGCTTATTAGATTCCAATTGCCTATAAGGTTTCTGTTCTATTTTAGAGTAAGCAGATATGTGTGTATAAAATGCATTACAATGCACCTATGTGTTCACATATGAACACTTGATGTTTTAAAATATATTTATAAGCTGCCTACAGGAATGTGGAATTATTTAACATAAGAACTATTATTCATAAACTTAAACAAATGAGGCTGTACAAAAGAATAAACACAAACCTTGTGATCCGCCTTGCTCTTGGTTGAATCATCCTAAATATTATTTGTGTTAACTCTTTACTAAGTTTAAATGAGCAAAGAAAGTTCTAAAGCAACTGGTGTATTTCGAGTTAAAGATAAGTGTAGTGTACGCTTTCAGCATAATGTTATTTAGTAACAAGATTAATCCCCCTTAGAGGAAGAATATTTTATTGACAATTCCAAATGTCCAAAGAGCTTGTGTTCACTAATGAATGTTTCTAACAATGTTTCTAGAATGTATATATGTATGTACATATCTACCTTTCTACCTACTTACATACCTATCTACCTATTTAGGAAATAAATGAATTGGCTATCATCTTTGCCCAGTATAGTATTTTGGCAGGCAGGAATCAAAAGAAATAGTGCAGTTAGAATCATATAAACAGCTCTTGGAACAATAGATCATCCCTAAAGAGCAGCAGTCATCAATGCACACTTCCATTAATAAATTGCTCACTGATGATGACATCAATGACAATGAAAATATGCAATCACTGTTAATGTTTACACATTGTTTCTCTTGCACTCCATGCTTGAATGCTTTACCCCCACACTGGCATACCATCATAAGGCTTCTCTATATATGGAGGTTCAAGTCTGTAAAGTATGAAGTATCCCTTAAAGACATTTTAGTGGTTTCATCACCAACCTCCCAAAAATCAAAGAGAAAAATAGAATTCCCAGGATACTAGACTGGCTCTATTTATAGAAACTGAAAGGAAGAGCAACAATCATAGTAAACAAACAAGTAAAGCAAAATAAAGGGAGGTATAAGAATCTGTTTTAATGCCATGATTCTGATGCTGGTTTAAACATATTGCTATTTGTGCAGCAAAGTAAATATATGACTATATAAAATGGACAGAAAAGTAGATGCAGTTTGTCCACATGTATACTGAACATACAATAATTAACATATCTTTGTATTTCATATGGGTTATGAAAAGAAAAACTTGAGAAATCAAGTTATATATTTTTTTCAAAGAACTAAGATGCTTATATTATGAGCCCTGTTCAGAAATAAAAATAATCAATCAAACAAAATTTATAACTGTATGACTATATCTAACAATCCTCTAGTCCCTAAATACAATCTCAAATGTTCAAAACAATTTGTAATTCAGCTTACCTCATATTTTAATTTATATACACTGAAAAGTTGTTCCTCGGCTGGCAGATTTGATTT
Source organism: Grayia smithii (assembly GCA_032468115.1). Taxonomy (NCBI): domain Eukaryota; kingdom Metazoa; phylum Chordata; class Lepidosauria; order Squamata; family Grayiidae; genus Grayia; species Grayia smithii. The sequence continues at coordinate 309,061 of JANHFM010002248.1, forward strand.
AATTTAACAACATCCTAATGCTTTGGAATCTGTTGCCAAAGCATACCATATAGGTATAAATATTTATGTCGGGAAGAAAATAACTACTGATTGGTGCAATATAGACTTATATTTCATCATATGTATTGTGTATCTCTATAACTAGGGTCAATGTAAGTTCCACCGTTATTTCAAAGAGCTTTCAGGAGCTTACATGCACATTAACTTCAGTTGATGTTTCACCACTGATTTCACCCTAAAATAAAATCTTGACTAATGTGTTATGCAAATATTCTTTGTCAAAATAATTTACAATATTTTATCCTCTCTTTTCTCCTGCCAGTAGCACAATAATCCAAGTAGGATCATATCTTCTAACTATTGCCAAGGAATCATTTCTACTAAATTCCTATGTTTGAATTATAAAGACTAAAGATAGTGAAGGCTTAATTCTTAAAAACGAAAATAGGCTGTAGTTTCTTTAACTCAACATCTGAATGAAAGTTACTACAACTATTCTTGCCAGTTAAATATATCCAATTTATCTTCTTCTTGATTTTTATCATATAGAAAAAATAATTTAAATATTTAACTGAATTTTAATTAAATCAGTAAATTACTGGGAAAGATCAAAAGAAAAAGCTGTGTGTGAAGTATTTATTGTATCACAGAACAGTTCTAAGCATTATTTTTCAGAGATAAATGTTCCTTAGATCAATAGACGTATTCTTGATAAACTTAGGATCAGCCAATAAAAACTTGCTAGTAAGGAATGAGTTTCTTTTTAAAGGATTGCTTCTATGGTATTCTACTATTCCAAGACTAACAAGCTTTTCCCTCTTCAACACCCCTAGGCAAAATTAGAAAATGAGTACCCATACCAGTACTTTCTTTATATGATAGAAACCCTATTATGCAAGGACCAGTTTTCTATGTTCTTTGTAACACTGTTAAGTCACTCTTATAGCCCCAGGTCAACTCTGCCACACTAAACAGCACACCCATTAATCCAAACTTCCAATTATGAAAATCTTTTGAATGATCTCCCTGTGGCTATTTGAACACATGAAGTTGTCCTGTACTTGTTTTGATGAGGTGAGAGAAGGGGAGATTTCTATTCTCTCAATATTTTCACAGATTCTTTGTGAAAGTGAGCAAAACAATCACATTAATGTATATGAAAGGATTATTGTTCACTAGAATCCACAGTATGGAACTTTGGCACTTATTATACCTGGGAGCAAAAGAACAGAGGAGTTATTAAATTACTATGTGGTAAAGACAACATAGACATTAAAATTTTATAACAGTATTTGGTTAGAATCTTATATATGATGAATTTAAAAACAGGAGTTAGGTTGCTTCCCAAAGATGAGAATAAAGCCTTCTTCCAAATACATTTTTAAATTCCAATTGTCAAATCAATTCCCTTATTACAACTGTTAGAACAATTAATGGGTATAGGACTACACTGGTGATATTTGGGAAAACTCAAGATCATAATTAAAATTTATTAGATCTGGGCTGCAGTTCTTATACTCATTTACCTCTAACTAAACCCTGTTGAATCTAGTGAGACTTACCTTTGAGCTGACACAATTAGGACCATAGTGTTAAAACGTTTTTCTTTTAAAAAAAGAAAAGTTATGGAATTATATCTTGGTTTAGCAATTTAAAAAAGATAATAAATGATAGTACAAGAATTAAAGCTTAAATTTCATTTAGCATCTGGAATATAGATTCCTAGTAAACAATACAAAACTCATTATAAAATCAATATCAACTTAACCAGTATGCCCAAGAGAAATAGCAAAAAGGTCATTCCCAGAAACTCAAACAATTTTCCTGCTGGAAGAAAAAGATTTTAATTACAGATATTATTAACCAGAACTGTCACTGAGAGGTTATTCTGTTATTCTTTTGTTTATCATAAATAAGTATAATTAGTTTCACATTATTAATTTTATCAGCATTATTGGAATAAGATTTAATATTTAATCTATATTTAATCTAATATATCTTAAAATTAGCTAAAAAGTTTTCATCAAATGAATTGAACTAGTTTAATTGTTCATTGTTATTTATATGTAGTTTCGGTATTAGTTTCCATTCAGATAGCTTCATTTCGCTAGAAATTCTTTTCCTTGTCTTCTCCCCTCATAAGATTTTCTCTGAATATTACATTATTTCTATTTTTCTTCCTATACTAAGAATTAAAGTTATTCCTCTGAAATAGTAATAATGGGCATTTATTTGGACATATTATTATTACTGAAAATGTCATTTTTCAGACAACACAATGTCATTTTTCAGACAGCACAATGTAAAAAATACATGTAATGACACAAAAAGTTTTTAAAATATTTCATTATCTGAATGCATAATTCCCTGTTTAAAGAAGTTTCATAGCCATTGCTGAGTAACTATATGATTTGATAAATTATATAGCAATGAAGACAACAAAAGATACGGACTGCCTATTATAAATAGGTTTCAGTTCTCAGAAAGTTTCTGAAACATTGAAGTTTTATCGTAAATTGTTTATAATTTACTGCAGAAGATTTATTTATTTTCATGCCTTCAATCTATTAAGTGTATTTTCCCAAAATAAAACAGTTGTGTTGTGTTCTAGCTTCTACAAATGTATCAACATTATATTCCGAATTATCTGAATAATGGAGAAACTGACATCTCTACAGATCAAAGTTTATTTTCATATCAGACCTTCAAGAATTTAATGATTCAAAAAGAAAAAAGAGATACTTTAAAATAACTGCATGATCCATGCCTAATAAATAATAAAGATTGTTTTAATATTTACTATGCAATGACAAACACTACATATTAATCTTATTTTTTCCAGAGGTATTTCAAATGGCAATTGCATCTTTTAATGTTTCTAATTAAAGACATATTTACAGCAAGCTACAAAAATAGACAAGATTAAAAACCAGCAATAAAAAGTTGTTACAGTTTGTCAGGGAATATTAATAGAAGAACACCCAATAAGGTATTGTTTAAAGAAAAATATTCACCTCAGCTATAAATAAATAAAAGCAGCACTCCCTCACATGTGGAATAATAAATAACATTTAAGTTATAAAAACAAAGAACTGATGAGCGGAGCAAGTCTCTTTTACCTGATAAGTGGCTGTAGCATCTGAGCTGGGATCAGAGCCTAGGCTTGTCAACTTCTCCTTTAGTTTGTGATGAGAGCCATGGCGGAAGCAGTAGATCACTCCAGAAGTCATAAGGACTCCCAAAATGCAAGCAATGGAGAGGAGTGTCAGTATGATAAATTTGGTAGTATCTTTCTCTTCCTGAGCATGGTGAGGCAAATGTTCCAGCTTGTTTTTCTACATCAGTATAAAAAAAAAGGGGGGGGGGTTTGATATACTTTAGAATTTATTTATTCATTGTCCACTTGAACATTTTTAATCCTGCTAGAGAGAGAATTATTAATTGAATATAGCTGTTGTTTTTATTAAAAGGATAAAATTGCAGTGTTTGCAATTATTTTTATAGAAACAGATCTCAGTTCTTTGGAACTGATTTTGATAAGATCCTTCCATGCATTCCAAACATATTTACATACATACATACATACATACACACACACACATGCACACATACAAATAAGTTAAGTTTTGTTTTCTACTTATATATTTTAAAAACACTAAATGGATGAATTCTAAAAGAAGAATCATTAAGTTTGGAGACTGCAAATCCTACTTGTCTGTAGCCTTAAACAGTACAAAAGCAAAACAAAATACCCTAAAATGAATGTAAACAGTCAAATTAATTGCCCCAAATAATAACTTTTTCTGTCTTTTAAGTTAAAAAGTTAAACCATTTTGATAGCACCCACTGCATTGTTTATGCCTTTAAAAATAATAATTCAATTGTTTGTTGGATTGTGCAAAATTGGTTTTAGAAAGGAAATATTCCAATAAGCTTAACCATATGATATATGGTCAGCTTTCCTCATGATACTTTTTATACAAGTGGGAAGTGGATTTCTTCTGTTTGATTTATTGTCCCGAATATCTGTTCAAATAATTTCTCCCCCCAAAATTATATTTATTATGTTTATTTATGGAGAAGAATTTTCACGTGGGAAAAGCACGTGAAATTTCTTTTCCACCTTTTTGTTCACAGAATCAAATAAAGTTTAGTCTTTCTCTTTTCTAAGGGAAAGGAGGAGAGGGAAAGGGAAAAGTTTTAAACTTAATTCAATGTTGCCTTTTAAATTATGCGCGAGTGTATCTCTATGTCCGCGCGTAGCAACAAAAAAGAAAGAATACAAAGTGATGCATTTTGTGCTCCACTCGCACAAAAGTTGTCCAATAATTTCCCCTCATTAACTTCATTATAAGCTATATCAGCAACAATTAAAATCGCAACCTGACTATGAAAAAGCGAGACACGGAAGATTGCAAACGCGCTCATTTGGTCAGCGCTTCACATTTACCAGGGAAATGAATGGAAAAGCCCTCCCCTGCTTCAGCTCCGGCCGCTTCAAGATGCGAACAATTAGCCAAGTCCTCTTCGCCGCCTCATTTCGTAGACTAACCACACCGATCTTTTCCCCCTCACTGCCAGGACCGACCTATTCATTATCACGCCTATCTTCAGTAATTTTCTACTCTGCATTCAGCTAGTCTCCATTTAACTTCCTCTCGGAGACCCACGTCCACAAGCTGCACTTGTATTAAGCCCCGAGCGGGGTTTTGTTTTTTTTACCCCTTTGCTTGCTTTCGCTTTCTCCCTTTTATTTCCTTCTTTTTTTGTCCTGCCTCTATCTTAGGGAAGCCGCCGAAGTAATTAGAGCCGCGTCTTGGCTGGCTTGCCATTAATTAGCCTTCTTGCTTAGCCGTAATTCTACGGCCTCGCGAGTGACCCCAGTTTAAAAGAAAGGACGGAAGAGGCAGGTCCGGCAGACTCTTCCGCGCCTTGTTGTGAAGAGCTCGCCGGCAGCACTAGAGGCCAGAGGCGCGCACCCTCGCCGGCTTCTCAGGGAGGGGCGGCCGTGGCTAGCTGCTCGCGCCACTTTCGCTGTCAAGCTAAATGAAGCCGAAGCTAACTCCTCTCCTGCCGCCGCTCCAAAGAGCTGGGGCAACGGGAAGGACGTACGTGCGCTCCCTCCTCCTCCCGCCCCCTCGCCAAAGGGAGGAGTGTCTTTCCAAATCTCCACCTGTGTCGTCCCTTTCTCCAGGCGCTGAGTGGAGTGGGATAGGGATAGGGACCACAGAGCCGCCCCTCAAGAACAGGCGCTCGGCCGGGTCTCCTTAGAACCACTTTCATCCCGATGCCGAACTCCCTTTCGGTCGTGATTGCCGGGAAGGGAGCGGTTCAAAGGAAATATCTTCATTGCGGGGGTGCTGGAAAAGGGGAGGGTGTGGATACCTAGCCTCCGTTTGGCAGAGAAGGAAATTAAGTTCCATCAGCCACTTCCCAGAATTTACGCGTCTCACTGAAATAGGCTTACTTCGAAAGCGTAGCTGGAAGCAACGCGGTTTGGAAAAGTCCCTCTCGACCGTGGCGGGCTCTGCCTCCGATGAAGGCAGAAAACGACCTGTCTCAAGATCCCGTGGATAACTTTGATTCAGGCAGTTGAATTCCACGCTCGTTCCCTTTCTCTGCAAAGCGAAGGAATTGCAGAGAGGCGCTGCCGAGCCGAGAATAAGGCTTCAGCGGACGCAATTCCTAATAAATGCATTATGTGCAGAGAAATGCATGCCACAACCAGCGAATCGCGTTTTCCAAGGAACCGACGAAACCCCGGCCGGCTGTTTAGCCGGTTGCCGAAGGAAAGGAGCAAGGTATACGGCTGCCCAAAAGTTCCATCCTTTTGTGCAGCAAGGCGGCAGGGTCAGTGTCCGTAGCAGTAACGAAGGAGGAAAGCCCGGCAGTGGAGAAGCAGCCACGGTCCCGCTTTGAAAGCAGGCTGCAAAGAAGCGCTCTGGCTAAGCCTCCGGTGCGGGTGCCTTTTCTGATAACGCAGTCTGCGCGGACTGCCATCCCGCTGCGAGCCAACTTTTCTTTCCCAACTGCAAGGAGGCTTCCGAGGCCGCTCTCCTCGATTTGGGCAGGGCGAGTACCCGAGAGGCGCGCTCTCTGGCTGCCCATTTCCCAATACCACCCAACGCCCTCGCGGAAAAGGGTGTTTTCTTCAACTTCTGAAAGCTCTTTAAGCCAGATTTTCCCACTCGCCCGGCGTTTGCTTTTCTTGGAAAGAGAGGTCCGCTGTTGTGGGTCGGCCTCCTCCCGTAGCATTTGCTCTCTGGAGACAAGCAAGTCCCCTGGGACTGCAGCCTAAAGACCTGGCCTTAGCTTTATGCTGAATGGCCTCCAACCCTCCTGGAAATGGCCATTTCCGTTTAAATAGGAGCGTCCAAAAATTGGCCAGTTTCGCCCGATCTCTTCAGGCGGGTCGGTGCTGCGCAAAGGATCAACCGCTTCGAAAGCATCCCAACGCTTCCCAGGCAGCTGTGCTGCGCACCCACAGCAAAGCGAAGGGAAAAGCCTTCCTATTCTTCTCCAGAATTTGATGCGTGGCCGGGTCTGTGATAGATTTAGCCCTCATCAGCACTTACTGCAGCGCAATTCGATATGTGAACTCCAGCTTTGAAGAGAAGCCATCCTTGATATTCTATCGAGCCCGCCTCCCTTAAGTGCTGTTCAACAGTTGATATCTTAGATGGGGAGGAACTACGTGCGCCCCTCCTATTTTGTCTACACACTACTCTTTTTCTGTAGCGCGCGCACCAACACACCAATGGCGGTTGCTAAGGGAACTTTACGTTTGCATCTGATCCTCTCGTGAGGGTCTCTAAGATTCGGATCCTAAGCCCACACTTCATGGGGAAGGTGGATACTCACTGGCTCTGCAAGACAGGCTTCTCAGCAGCAGGGTGTAAGATTACCTTGTAATTAGTTTTCCTTACTACTGACCTTTTTAAGATTTCACTACCAAGCACACAATAGTTAAGGAAAACCCACCCAGTGCCACAAGCCTTTGTAGCTAAGATGGTCTGTGCCTGCAAATCAAATAGTTTCTAAGCATGGTTTCTAAGAGGGTGTTACTCAGAAATAAGTTATCTGCACAGAATCAGATAAAACTCCTTGCCCAAGAAAGCTCAGGAAAATTGTTTTTTTAAAAAAATTCCCAGTCGTGTATTTAGAATTGCAAGTTAAATAGAATCAGACTGAGATTGATACATTCAGGAGATGCTAGTTTACAGGTAATAATCCATTAAATGTTGAAAAGGAATCTATGTTTGTGTGTTTAAATAGGATTTTTTGAAATACTATGTCTTCAATGGAAATATTCAAATAAATACTGTATCTTCAAGGAAGAACTGATTTAGTTTTAAATTTCACACATGATGATCTCTCTCCCAGCTTCAATTTCCTATCTATAAAATGGAACCAATATCTGTATTTCATGAGGTGTTACAGGTGATGGGAATGCAGATTCTCCATACTTGTGCACAAACAAATGTCTGAGAAAACACTTAAGTATCCTTAAATTTGGATTTCTCCTTTTTCTCCTTTTTCTGGAAGTGGATGGGATCTGCATTCACCTGAATGCAAGAAGCATTTTGGCTTGGAGAACAGTATCACCTCTATGATAAATTTTTAGGCTTAGAGATTCTAAGTAGGAATATCTTCATTCTGACAGCAAGTTATTATGCAGGTACTGTGAAGAAAGTACACCTTTTTTTCATCTTCAGCAGCACTGTTTAAAACGTACATATTCAAGTTTGCTTCGGATTTAAGTTTGTTTTGTGGTGGTCATTTGCATAACAAACCCCCCCCCTCCAAATCCTGTGACCTGAATGGGGTTTCAGACTGCTTTA
>JANHFM010002248.1:351458-364383 GCA_032468115.1 Grayia smithii
GTATTTGTTTTTTAACTTGTGAGCCGCCCCGAGTCCTTCGGGAGAGGGGGCGGCATATAAATGCAATAATAAATAAAAATAAATAAATAAACTGGATGTGGTCAAACATGAAATGGCAAGACTGAATATCAATATCTTGGGAATCAGTGAACTAAAGTGGATGAGAAAGAGCAACTTTAATTCAGATGACCATTATATCTACTACTGTAGGCAAGATTCCCTTAGAAGAAATGGACTAGTCCTCATAGTCAATAAAAGAGTGGGAAAAACAGTATTGGATACAATTCAAAAACTAAGATCATAGCATCTGGTTCCATCACATCTTGACAAATAAAAGGGGAAGAAATGGAAGCAGTGACAAATTTTATTTTCTTTGGCTCCAAGATCACTGCAAACAGCAGCTGCAGCCATGAAATTAAAAGAGGCTTGCTCCTTGGGAGGAAAGCTATGACAAATCTAGACAGCCTGCTAAAAGTAGAGACATCACCTTGCCGAAAAAGGCCCATACAGTCAAAACTATGGTTTTCCCAGCAGTAATATGTGGCTGTGAGAGTTGGACCATAAGGAAAGCTGAGTATTGAAGAATTGACTTTTCAAATTGTGGTGTTGGAAAAGATACTTGAGAATTCCTTGGACTGCAAGATTGAATCAGAGGAAATCAACCCTGATTGTTCTTTGGAAGGACAGATACTAAAGCTGAAGCTCAAATACTTTGGACACCAAATAAGAAAGGATTCATTGAAAAAGATCCTGATGTTAGGAAAGATTGAAGGCAAAAGGAGAAGGGGACAGCAGAGGTGAGATGGTTAGACAGTATAATTCATTCAATTAACATAAATTTGGCAAATTCGAGGAGACAATGAAGGACAGGGGGCCTGGTGTACTCACTTTTGTTGCCAGCAGTTTAGATATTAATGGCTGTGTGTTGTGTTATTTTGAGGGGACAGCACATTTACACTGTTTTCAAGCTGTATACTTACTCCTTTACATTGTAGCCAAGTGTCATTTCTTCAGTGTTGTCACATGAAAAGGTATACTTAAATATTTACAAAATGTGACAGGATGTACTCACTTTTGTGACATACTGTACATATCTGAGCTACATAGAGGAATTGATTGAGAGCTATCTAAATTGGGTATAAAATGAGCAGCTATATAAATGTTTTAAATAAATTGATTAAATAAGTAAACAGATGATGTTATCTATATTTCTTTATATTTTCTATTTCCTTTCCCTGTTGAATTTCCTTACATTTTAAAAATCATTGTTAAATTGGTGCAAGTAGAAAATGACACGACAACGAGGTCCTTTTCAGCACTTTAATAAAAGTGGCTTCAGTCAAAGAACGGCGGCTGGTGTCCGGCAGCCAAGCCGCCCAATGACAGCAGTTTAAACTTCCCGCCGCTGGATTATTCAATCAGTGGCAGGTATGCAAAATACAGGTTCCATATACGGACACAATACCCCTCCCCTCTCAGATGGAGCACTGTGCAATCGGGAAAATATGTGGCTGACCTAGTCACGCAGGTAGGTGGGACGCCGTACAGTCCTACTGGACCTGCACGGTTCATTTGCTGTTTCGGCGTCGACCAGGACGGGTGGATCTTCTGTTCCTCAAGGCTCCAGTATTGTAACCTCCTGGAACTCTGCTGTTGATGGTGCTGGGCCCGGCCTAGCGCCTCCGGCTCCTTCCTGCAGATTACCTCGTGGTTGTAGATTACAGTCTTTTCTCGCTTGCCAATGAGGATTATGCCGTGGGACTTCTACTTCTGGCTCTGCTGTTGGTGGTGATAGGCTTCTCGATCAAGGTCTGAAGATCACAGGTAAGTCTGCGAAAACTTCATTTCGGCTTGAGCAGTTGTCCTTGTCTTGGGTAAGTGGCAGGACCGGTTTACAGTTGTCCGGGCGGTTCAACTTGGCTGGTTGTTCTTTTGGTTGTTTCTCCGGGCCCTCGTCTGCTTGGTTTCTGGTCTTCCTTCCACCTTTTCCAGAGCTGGTCAATGTGTCTCCTCCAGATTTGACCATTGTCCAGTTCTATCCGATAGGATTTGGGACCCGTAATGCTTTCGATTTTTCCCCTCACCCACTTTGGAGACCCATGGTGGTTCAGGGCAAAGACTGGGTCTCCCACTTTGAATGTCCTTGGTGGGTGAGAAGCGTCCAAGGGTGTTTAGGGGTTGTACTGGGGATGTAGCCGGTCCAGCTATGACCTGAGCTTCCTTCCCATCAATAGTTCTGCTGGACTCCGGTGAGTTGTGGCTTGCGATGTGATGTGTTGTACTAGCAGGAATTTGTCCATTTTTTCCTGCCAGTCATCTGTGCCCATTTTGGTGAGCGCTTCCTTGGTGACCCTCACCATCCTCTCAGCTTGCCCATTTCCAGCCGGACTATAGGATGCCACCAAAACGTGGCAGATGCCAAATTCTGCCAGGTAGGTTTCAAATGGGTTTGGAGGTGAGTTGTGGTATGTTGTCCGACACTAGGATGTCCGATAATCTGTGCGTGGCGAAGGTCTTTCTTAATGCTTTGATAGTCGCTTCTGTGGTTGTCAGGGTCATGGGTATAACTTCAAACCATTTCGAGTACGAGTTCACAATGATTAAAAAGGATTTTCCCCCCATGGGTCCCACAAAGTCAATGTGAATTTGTGACCATGGGCCGCTTGGTGTTTCCCATTCCGTGGGTGGTGAATGGGTGTGTGTGTGCTGGCTGCATCTCTTGGCAAGGAGTGCACTTGGCGACCCACTCGGTGATATCTTTGTCCAGGTTGGGCCACCATACATAACTCCTTGCCAATGCTTTCATACGTACGATGCCCGGATGGCCATTGTGGAGTGTCTCTAGAGTTTTTTCTGTAGTGTTTTTGGGATGATGACTCTTTCGCTCCAAAGCAGGCAGCCTTTTATGGTCAATAGTTCTTTTTGCTTCCTTGTGAATGGGGTGAATTCCTCTCTGGGTTTCTTTGCAGCCAGCCCCTCAGCACCCAATTCAGGACTTTTGTGAGTGTCCTTCCGAGTTTTGTCAGCGACATTGTTTGAAGTCACTGGCAGTTGTTGTCCTCATTGATGTGGAACAAGCTATGTGTGAGGGCTGGGTCGTGCACCGGTTCGTTCAGCGGACATCTGCTGAGTGCATCAGCATTGCAAATGTCCTTGCCCGGTCTGTGCACTGCTGGTACGAGTAGCCGGAAAGGAAGATGGCCCAGCATGTCATGCATGGGGACATGTATGCTGGTGTCTGCTGGTCTCCCGGCAATAATCCAAGCAGTGGTTTGTGATCTGTAACCAGCTGGAATCTTCAGCCATATAGGTATTCGTGAAATCGCTTAATACCTGCTACTGTGGCCAAGGCTTCCTTGTCTAGCTTGCCGTAGTTGTGCTCAGCAGCTGAAAGACTCTTTGAATAATAAGCGATGGGTGCTTCTGAACCATTGGGAAGCTTGTGGCTTAACACTGCACTGACTCTGTAGAGTGATGAATCGCAGGTCAGGAGCAGGGGTAGGGTCTCATTGTACTGGATGAGGATGCTGTCTGATGAGAGGAGTTCTTTGATTGCTTGGAAGGCGTCATCCTCCTTCTTCCCCCATGTCCAGGCTGCCGCTTTCCCCAATAGTCGATGGAGTGGTTCAGCCTTCTGTTTAAGGAATATACTATAGAAATTTAGTAATCCCAAGAAGACCTGGAGTTCTACTTTGTTTTTTGGGGCCAGAGCCTCTTTGATGGCTCTAATTTTGTTTTTGGTGGGGTGTATGCCAGTGCCGTCTATTAAATAGCCCAGTAACTCAACCTGTTTTACTCCGATCATGCACTTCTCTCTTTTCACTCGCAGACCCTTTCTTTGAAATTGGCTCAAGGTTAGTCGGAGCTGTTCCAAAAGTTGGGTCATTGAGTTACCAGAGATAAGTACATCATCGAAGTAAGGCACCACCCTTGGAATGCCTTGCAAAAGGCGTTCCATCATTGATTGGAATATACCTGGAGCAGCACTGACTCCGAATTGGAGTCGGTTACATTTGAATGCGCCCCGGTGGGTGACAATCATTTGTGCCTCCGCAGTCTTGGCATCCACTGGCAGCTGCTGGAAAGCTTGTGCCAGGTCTAATTTAGCAAAAATGGTGCCACTTCCCAGCGAGTGCAACAGATGTTGCACCACTGGTACTGGATACGTGCTCTGCTGAAATGCCTTATTAATTGTGCACTTATAATCAGCACAGATTATCGATCCATCAGGCTTCATGGGTGTGACTAAAGGAGTACCCTGCGCCATTAACTTATCAAGTTACTCATCGACCTTGGGTCTGAGAGTGAATGGAATCTTGTGGGGCTTTAGTCTAATTGGTGTTACCTTTTTGTCTAAATTGAATGAGATAGGTTTCCCTAGAAATTTACCTAGGCTGCCATCAAAGACGTCCCTGAATTCTTCGATTAGCCGGTCGATCTGGATCCTATTGATGACAGAGATGCCCAAGCCAAGGGCTTGAACCACTCCACACCTAGCAGGGTTGGGCGGTTGCTTGCCACAATGGTGATGGGAAGGAATCCATTGAAGTCTTTGAAGGTGATGTTCAGTTTGGCTCTGCCAAGGATTTGAATGGTGTTTCCTTGGTAATCATTGAGGCGGATGTGCTGGGGCTTCAAGTGGTGCTTCTTCACTGCTGGCTTTAGGCGCTTGAGTTCTTGCCAGGCCATTATGGTGAAGTATGATCCTGAGTCCACTTCCATAGCACATGGTGACCCCTCCACGGTCATGGTCACGTGGTATTTGTCACCATTATGGGCATCTGAATGCCGACAGTCATTCTGTGGATTCCTCTCATTGTTGGAAATCTTTCCTCATCCCACTTGGCTCTGTAGTTTGGCTGTTTGTTTGCATCTTGTTTCTCTCTGGTCTGGTAGTGTTCTTGTGTCGGTGTGGGTTGGATGCCCTATATGCCTCTGCGATGTGCCCTTTCCTCTGGCATCGTCTGCAAATGGCGTCCCTGAAACAGCATCTGGAACATGCATGGACCCCAATGCAGATGGCGCAGCGGTTTTCGTTGTTGGGTTCTTCGCGGTTTGCAAGTTTTTTATTTTTAAAGACTTTGTGGACTGTTGTGTTGTCCTCTGTCTCGGAGCCGGACTGTGAGTCTTCTGAGGTGTTTTGAGGTTCACTATGAGTTCGGTGAATGGCTTTGGGTTGTCGCATGTTGGCTGCTGCTTTGTCTGATGTTTCTGCAGCCTTGGCCTCTTCCACGACTTCCTTAAAGGTTAGTTTGTGCTGGCTGAGGAATTTTTTTGTAGTGAGAGATCCCTCATGCTGAACACGATTCTGTCCCGGATCATGTTTTTGGGAGCATTGAAATTGCAGGTGGTGGCGATTTCTCTAAGTGTGGCCACAAAGTCTTTGATCATTTCCTCCTCCCTTTGGCATCGCTGGTGAAAATCGTACCTGCTAGTGATGGGGGTGATCGAAGGTGCGTAGTGGTTGTGTAGGGCTTCCTGCAATTGATCCCAGGATACTGTTTCAATGTCGGCTGGCGATAGCAGCGTGATGGCCATCTTTAGTACCTTGGGGCCACAATGTGTGAGAAAGAGTGCCCTTTTTCTCTTGTTGGTGATGTCCTCATAGCCATTCCCTTCCAAGAATTGGTGAAAACAAACCATGTATGCCTTCCATTCTTCAGTTTCTGGGTTGAATGAGGAGATTGCTGCATGGTTGGATGCCATTCTGTCGAAGTTGTGGTTGGCTTTTGTTGCACGAGGTCATTGAGGTAGTGTTCAAGATGGTGACTGGTGCCATGAGATGAGATCGCTGTGGGTACTTTACCCCCATTGCCAGTGTTAAATTGGCGCAAGTAGAAAGAAGACGCGACAGTGAGGTCCGTTTCAGCACTTTAATAAAAATGGCTTCAGTGAAAGAACGGCGGTTGGCAGCCGGGGCTCTGCTTAAATAGAGCTCTGGCAGCCGAGCCACCCAATGACAGTGGTTTAAACTTCGCACCGCTTGATTATCCAATCAGTGGCAGGTATGCAAAATACAGGTTCCATATATGGACATAATACATTATATCTTTGTGGCTTCCAAACAACAGGTTGAAAAGCAAATTAAATGGAGAAAAAATGTATATCAAAGCTGAAGCCCACATTTAAAATCTACTTCAGCATTGCATTTTTCACATATGCTCAATAACTGTCAAACGCAGTACAGTAGTCTTTAATTAGTGAAAATTTATGAAAAACAGTATTTATTTAATCTCAAATATTTTCCTGCTCTTCTAATAAACAGTATTTTTTCATGTTATATAATCCATTGAGAGGGAAGACATTTTCAAACATTTCAGCCATATTTTAATTATTGGTTAATCACAAACATTTAATACATTAAACAATTTTCTTTTCAGGGAAAATTTTGCTTTGGTGCCAGCATATGGATAAAAATGTAATTTGAGATTAACAGGGGAAACTTCACTAAACCCTTGTTTATTGTTTTACAGTCATTTGGAGAGTATAAAACAGCTTTTTGTAAATTATTTCAAACATAATCCCATTAACGATCATTTGCATTGATTCAAGGGATGGCTAATGACTAGACATTTTGATAAACGTTTAAACAAAGTGAATTGCCATTTAAGTGGGAGCTGAAGATAGACACTCTGCCCAAGTCCAGGTGAATGTACATTTCATAATCACACATTCTTTAGTGTCAGCACTGACATGCAAATCTGTGCAATGTATACCAAACAGCACCATTGTTGACAGAAAGGTTGAATGAGAAAGAGAAGATTAATTGGGAAGCATCTTGGTAAAGAAAGGTTGAGTGGAGACAGAGATTAGTTGGGAAGCATCTAGGTAAAGACAGCTACCTCTTCCATAGAAAGCATCAGCTAAATTAGATTGAATTGTAAAAGCAGGCAAGGCATTTTGTCACAGATGCACCTTCATCAAGACCTTCCTGCTTTCTACATCGGAATCATACTGGCTCCTCCAGAATTGCTTAATCTAGGACCACTTCTGGACTATGCTCTCTCTTGTCCTTCAGATCTTGATATTGTAATTTTTAATTTCAATTTCCAGATTACAACATTACAGGAAGATATTGTCCTTTGTGACTCCTGCCTGTATGACTTAAGCAGTGTCATATTCAGGTATCCTAGTATTATTCCACAAGCTCCACCCTGTCTATATATGTGTCTAATGTCATAAGAATATGTAAAAAGGGAGTGGGTCTTGGATCCCAATTCTGCAACTTTGCTCCTATCATTCATGTCTTATTACTGACTTTGAGATTGTCAGACATAACACTCTTTCAGTTGCATCAAAACTCCTTTGAATGAAATTTCAAAAACAAATTTTCTTTTGGAAAGCTGAAGTAGAATGATGGAATAAAGGTTGGAAAATCTTTATGCATGGCATTATATGGTCCTGTAACTAGGAAAGTGCGGCATGCTATGAAAGTTAAAATGTTCTATAAAATTCTCTGGGCAACTTTGAGGAAATCATTGTGTAATAGATGAAACCAAAACAGATTTTGGAAAACAAACAGTATATTGGAACAGTAAGAGTAATATATCCCACAACAAGTAATATGGCAGAAAAAGGGAGTATAATAGGAATGAATGAATGAATGAATGAATGAATGAATAAATAGTGTGAAGTTACTAATATACACAGCATGTTGTTCGAAAATGATAACTAAAAATACCAAGAAATATTTGCTGCCTTTTGACTTAGTAGTCAAATAATAGTTTGCAATGATTAATCAGTCATAGCTAAATTGAACTGAAAAAAAATCTAAGGAAATGAGGATACATGACATTCAATAGGAACAGGAGACAGACAATAATCTTTTTCCCCCCTTTCCTATCATTAATGCAGTAGGGTTTATTTTGAATGAAGGCAGTATGAGTTTAAATTAAATGTCAAATATAATTTAACTTTAAAGCATGAAGTGCCTCACTGAGTTTGCGGAGGAACTGGCAGCCCTCCTGAGTGGTTAATTGCTACCCACCCAATAACGAGCTATAAAAAGATCACTCATTTTCACTCCTGAAATGTAGTCTGCTTGAGGAGAATGAGCTTACATATTTTAAATTTGGAAAATATTCCAATATCAAGGAATTATGGCTGCAAAAATGGTTTTAAAATAAAAATGGTTTAACTTTTCAAATAACTTTAAAAAGATATATGTTTTCATCTTTAAAATTGCACATGTAAGGAAAATGAGCAAGGGGAGGACTTCTGAAACTCCTTTTTCCTCCTTAAAAATCAGCATAAGGAAATGAAAGCAAAATCAGGATGAACTACTGTAGCATAATTCATGTTATGACAACAGATAACTCATTTTTAAAATTACAAATATAACAGAAAGATACTATCAGCAATTTTTTGCATTTTCAGACCACGTTAGTAATATAAACTAAAAGATGACAGTATCATTTTTTTTCAGACCACATTCAATTATCTCTGATTTTAATTTTTATAAGAGTTTCCCACTGACAGCATCTTATTTTCCCTCTGAATATCTAAACATTATTAATCAAGTAGCAACAGAAACTTATATATTCATAATGTACTGGTACTGTGTTATGTAAACGGTCCTCACCAAAATATCTATCTACATTTTAGTAGTCTTCTCTCAATTATAATTTTATCCTTTGTCCTTTTATTCATCCTTGATTTCTCAAGTTCAGAGAATTTCCTTTCCATACTTAGTCAGCCTGTTTTGAGGACATATTTTGATACATATTGGTTGACATATAAATTTCTTTATGAAATAGGTGGAATTAAAGATAAAATGGATTAGAGATCAATATAAATAAATTCTTTTTCGCAGTGTAGTATTGAAATCTGCACTGAGAAGGTACTGGAAAAGATAATCAAAAACAGATCTATGAACATCTAAAAACAAATAAAGTTATAACTAAAAACCAGTACGGGTTTGTTAAAAACAGATTATACCAAACCAATCTTATTTCATTCTTTGACAAAGTGATTAAATTAGTAGACCAACGAAATGCTATGGACCTACTATACTTAGACTTCAGCAAGACATTTGATAGAACACAACCTACTTCTTGATAAGGTAGAAAAATGTGGGATAGACAACATCACCACCAGATGGATTTGTAACTGGCTGACAAATCATTCTCAACGAGTAGTCCTTAATTGTACTACATCTACATGGAGGGAAGTAAGCAGTGCGGTACCACAAGGTTTTGTCTTAAGCCCAGTACTCTTCAATATCTTCATAAAATGACTTAGATGAGGGAATAAAAGAGGAACTTATCAAATTTGCAGATGACATTAAGTTGGCAGCAATAGCCAACATCTCAGAAGACAAGCTCAGGATCCAAAAAGATCTTGACAGACTTGAATAATTGGTGCTATCCAACAAAATGAGATTTAGTGTGCAGAAAAGCAAGGTTTTTACACTTAGACAGGAAAAACCAAAGATACAAGTACAGATTAGGCTCAAAAACAATAACTGTGAGCGGGATCATGGAGTCCCAGTGGATGATTAATTAAATATGAGCTACCAGTGTGCGATAGCAGGCAAAAAAGCTATTATATAATCCTTGTTTGTATAAACAGAGGCATAGAATAAAAATCATGTGACATATTAGTACCACTTTAAAAACCCTTAGTACACACCTGGAATACTGCATCCAGTTTTGGTTACCACATTACAGAAAAGATGTTGAGACTTTGGAAAAAGTGCTGAGAAGAGCAACTAAGACGATTAAAAGCTGGAGACTAAAACATACGAAGAAGGGTTTCAGGATTTGGATTGGTTAGTCTCGAGAAAAGAAGGAATAGGGGAAACATGATAACATTATTCCAGTATTCCACAAAGAGGAGAGGGGTCAACTTATTTTTCAAGTGCAAGAGAACTTGAAACAAAGAGGGCAAGAAACAATGGATGGAAATTAATCAAGGACAGAAGCAATCTGGAATTAAGGAGAAACTTCCTAACACTGAGGACAATTAACCAGTGGTGCAGCTTGCCTTCAACTTTGTGGGTGCTTCATAACTGGAGAGATCGGGCAGTCACTTGTCTCAATCTGCAT
The DNA here is from genome assembly GCA_032468115.1 of Grayia smithii. Lineage (NCBI taxonomy): Eukaryota > Metazoa > Chordata > Lepidosauria > Squamata > Grayiidae > Grayia > Grayia smithii. The sequence continues at coordinate 361,505 of JANHFM010002248.1, forward strand.
AGCACGGGTGTCAAATTTGCCGCGTCATGTTGCTGTCACATGATGCTTTTCTCATTCACAGAGCTGCACTGGCCGTGGCCTGCCCGTGTGCCGCCAGTTTGACGCCCCTGCTCTATAGGGTCTCCTGCTTGAGCAGAGGGCTGGACTAGAAGACTTCCAAGGCCTATTGTGATTGATTGATAATTCAATTCTTTTTCTCAGTGAAGTATTGAAATTTGGACTGAGGCTTCAGCTAATTTAATGCACTTTAGAAACAAAAAAGAACAATCAGAAGACTAAGTAAATGAGAAATGATATGCATGGATCTACAGCAGGGGTGGGTTCTACCCACCTTCGCTACCGGTTCTCTTCGTGCATGTGCGTGCACGCGCGTGCGTGAAATTTGCGTAATTTATGTAATTTGCGTAAACCACACTACCGCGCATGCGCAGAAACTTTATTTTCTGAAAAATCGCCAAAAAAGTGCTCTGCTCATGCGCACAGAGCTAATTTCGGTGATTTTTGAAAAAAAAGGTGAGTTGGGGCCCGCGAGTAGGCCCAGGTCCGGGATGCTGCGAACCGGTTCGGTGACGTCACAGCATCACCGCTACCTATTCGCGCGAACCGGACCGAACCGGGGGCAACCCACCACTGATTTAAACCAGCCAGGAAGTTGTCACCAAAGGAAGCATGTCAAGGTTGGAAGCGATGTGGGAAAGTGAAGAGAAATGCTGGTTTGCCGTACTACAATGTCGCCTGTGCGGAGATCCAGATTCAAAGAAGAAAATGTGATTCAGAGTGTACACGTCTTGTGTGTAGCTTCTGTTGTGAACACTGGAAAGCAGAAGGAGCTGACATGGGAAAAGGCATAGCTACTTTAATGTTCCCAGCAGATAATCTGTGTGTGCCCACATGCTCTGCGATACACATTTTGTCTCTTGAATCTGTAAACTTGCACAGTTTTACGAGATTATGGTCTAGTACAGTGTTTCTCAACCTTTACAACTTTAAGGCTTGTGGACTTCCAACTCCCAGAATAGGCTGGGGAATTCTGGGAGTTGAAGTCCGCACAAGTTGCAAAGGTTGAGAAAGGCTGGTTTAGTTCAGGTTGAAAAAGGTTGCCCTAATACAGAGGTCTTCAAACTTGGCATCTTTAAGACTTGTGCCAAAATGTTCACAAATGTGTGTCTTTTAAAGCATTTGACATCCATATGTGGTACCGATAAAAGGGAATATTTGTAGATCAAGTTTGAAATGAAGGGTCCTTCATGCTCTTTGAGCTTGGTTGAGGTTTTTTGCAGATATTTCATTACCCAAACTAGGTAACACCATAACAAAGAGTTCTCGGTTTACTGTATATTCTAGTAGCTCGTCCTGTCAATGTTGGTGGGAGTGGTCTTGGAAGTTCTTTGATTGGATTCAGAAGTGGGTTTCAGCAAGTTCTGAACAGTTATGGAGAACCAGTAGCGGAAATTTTGAGTAGTTCAGACAACCAATAAATACCATCTCTGACTGGCCCTGCTCCCATCTATTTTCTGCCTCCCGAGTCCAGCTGATCAGGAGGAAATGAAGATTTTGCAGTAACCCTCTCCTGGAGTGGGGAGGCAATGGAGATTTTACAGTATCCTTCCCCTGGAGTGGGGTGGCAATGGAGATTTTACAGTATCCTTTCCCTGCCACGCCTACCAAGCCATGCCCACCAAGCCATGCCACGCCCATCAAGCCACACCCACAGATCCAGGAGTAAAAAAAATTGAAACCCACCACTGGTTTTTGGGTATTCACTCTCTCTCAGCCAACCTACCTCATAAGGTTTTTTGTTGTGGGGACAATAGGAAGGTGTGGTGGATATCTTAGCCGCCTCGACTTAGAAAATGAAAAAGGTTGGATAAAAGAACCAGTTTATTTTAGTGATTAAGGCAGCAGGCTAAAAAACAGGAGACTGAGTTCAGGTGCTGCCTTACCCATACAAGCCAGCTGGGTGAACTTGGATCAGTCATTCTCTCCCAGCTCAATCCACCTCACAGAGTTGTTGTGAGGAAAATAGAAGGAGGAAGGAATATTAAGTATGTTTACTGCCTTGAGTTATTTGGAAAAATAAAGGCAGGATACAAATTAAATAAATAAATAGATAAAAATCTAATAAAATAAAAATATTTAAGTGATTAGTACTGCTTTTTTGTTTGGAAGAGAATCCAAACTTTCACCTTTTTTTAGCTTACAAAAATATATGTTCAATATACTAGACCTAACTTTAGAGTTCTATAGTTAGAAAGTTGTTGGTTTGTCATGCTGATAACTGAACAGCAAAATATCTTTGTTTGTTCTAATGCTGTTATTCTTGTTTCCTGATTCAGACCAAATGGGAAACAATAATTAATTGAAGACTTCCTGTCTGTTTGCCAGGAAGCAAGGAGCTGGTGAGTGCTGGTTTGTGTGAAAGCTCTTTCATATCTCTTTAAGCTGAGATGTGATTATCCAGGCTTCCTAAATAATTGTTCCGATTGCCTCTCAAACAACTTTTTTGTGTGCCTGTTTGGCTGTGAGTTGAAAGCAAAAGAGAACTATTTTAATACTACCCCACTACCTCATTAGAGCAGATCTGGGCATTAATGGTCGCTGGGCCACATTTGGCCTTTGGCTGTCCTTATCTGGCCTTCTTGAAGTCAATTCAAATTAGAAATCAGATATAAATAAGTGAGTCTCAGAGGGTGAGAGAAGAAGCTAAGTCAGATCCAGCTTTGTGACTCGCCATGCACTCCTTTAACCAACTGGCGGTTGTGGGAAGGTGAAGAGAGAATGTGCTTTTCTACACGTGGGATTCAATTTTTTTTTACTACCGGTTCTGTGGGCGTGGCTTGGTGGGTGTGGCAGGGGAAGGATACTGCAAAATCTCCATT
>JANHFM010002248.1:364483-376040 GCA_032468115.1 Grayia smithii
TTGTCCTCCTCCTCCTCCTCCTCCTCCTCCTCCTCCTCCTTTTTTTCCTTTTCTCCTCCTCCTTCCCCTTTCACTCTTCTCCACCCTCCTGCTCCTCCTCTGCTGGTTTAGAGTAAATTCAAACTTAAAATCCAAAAGCTTAAATTTGTCCAGGTATGGCTATCATATCTACTGTATGTAGTTCCACATAAAACTGTTTTGTAAGCTTAAAGTTGTGAAGTCAAAAATTTATATTTCCCCCATTATTTTTACAGTTCTTCTATTATGACTCTTAATGCTCCAATGTCTATGGAGAATCCAATCAACCTGTTTGGTTTGATTAGATTTGGTAATTTTGAGTAGTGATCCTTCCCTATGATTTAGGATGGTTATAGATATGATAATATATGAGCTGTTCTAAGTAATGCAATTTTATTTGGTTGACCTAAGTTTTTATCAATTCCATTGTTGCTGTTATTCCTAAATAACTGGCCTATTATATATCAATCTTGATTCCAGACATAGCAATAAATCTCCAGATATTCAAACTTATGTTGAATAATGTCTTTAGAACATATGCTTCACAAGCATGATACAATTTAATAGACTACTTTATTGCAGATAATATAAAATTATAGCCATATTTACACAGAAGACTACCGATACCTTAATACAGAATAGAGGATTCAACCATTAGATATATCTTTATCTCTATCTTTATTTCCATCTCCATCTCCATCTCCATCTCCATTTCCATCTCCATCTCTATATATCTATATCTATCTCTATCTCTATATTATATATCTATCTATTCTATTCTATCTATCTATCTATCTATCTATCTATCTATCTATCTATCTATCTATCTATCTATCTATCTATCATCTATCTATCATCTATGCTGTTTTCCCCATAATAAGACATCCCCTGGTAATAAGCCCAATTAGGCTTTTGAGCACATGGCAATAAGGCCAAGCACTTATTTCAGAGTTCAAAAAAATGTAAGGCAGGGTTTTATTGTTGGGGAAACATGATTATCTATCTATCTATCTATCTATCTATCTATCTATCTATCTATCTATCTATCTATCTATCTAACCATCCATCCATCCATCCATCCATCCATCCATCCATCCATCCATCCATCCATCCATCCATCCGCAGGTTAAACATTTAGATTTTTTCTGTCTACCATTTCAAATCTGTGAAATTGTGCTTGTGTCCCAGCCTTGAAAATGAAAAACTCTGTTTAGTGATAACATAATGGGTAGCATGGAAACAGAATACCCCAATTTGCCTATTTTAAAACAATGTCTCCAGGTGGTGTTGCTGTGGTATGAAAACTCCACTGCCACAGTAGAATCTCCCATAAGATTTTATGCTAGATTAAATAAATGTCCTTCAAAATAACATTATATACAAAATATATATGCCACTAGCATCCTCCCAGTGCCCGGTGCGTTCCCATAGAGTTGGCTTCCTCAGGGGGAGAGCTTTCTCTGTGGGAGTGCCGACCCTGTGGAACGATTTACCCGTTGAACTCTGGACAGCCCCTAACCTCCACTCCTTCCGCTGCGACTTAAAGACGTGGTTGTTCTATCAAGCGGGCTACAACTGACTGTTTTTTAAATTGTTTTTATATATTGCTAAATTTTACCATTTTCTTTACTGTTTTCCCCTCTTTTAAATCTGTATGTCCATTCATGTCTATCTTATTTATGTTTTTATGAATGTTATGATTGTAAGCTGCCCTGAGTCCTTTGGGAGAAGGGCGGCATAGAAATCAAATAAATATAAATATGTAAATATAAAAAACAGATTCATCAGTGCTATAGGTATGAGTATGATGCCAAACATTTACCCTTTCCTCTCCCTCCACAATTTTTCTCAATTTGACAGGTAAGAAATAATTCCAGATTTTTTTTTAAAGTGAACCCAAAGTGAACCCAGAATTCACAGAGCTCTACTATTAATTCAGTGCCCCCTTTTTGTCTATTGCTTTATTGTGCATTTATCCAGGAGTAGCATCAGATTCAGTCAGCTGTTGCATGAATGAGTTGTAGGAAATTTGAACTAGCATTCATTTTATGTATTTTCAGACAATAATCCCTTCAACAGTCTTGATGATGGTCAGTCTTTATTATAGACTCTTTCCTTAAAAATATGTTTTATCATAAATAAATCGTATTTTAAGTATTGAAGCTCATTCTGAAGTAAGACGGAATGGCTTTGGAGAAACAAACTCAATGGTTTGACTCAAGAGTTAAAATTGTTTTTGCTGAAAATACGATCTTTTTCACCCCATCACCAAGACAGGCAGTATTGTAAAGTTTGTTACTTTGCATATTTTGGTGGAGGAGGATTGGCGGAGCATTGGATCTGATAATTTTTATTCTCTAGTCAGCCCACCTCAAGATAGTTTATAAAAGCTGATGAAAGCCTACAGGGAATCTATACAGTCTCTCCTGTGGAGTGTTAGACAATGGATTTCAGCAGCATTGATGAAAAACACGTTTTCTTTTTAGACATCTTTATACAAATTGCTTCTTCCTTTTTCCAATAGGCTCATACTCTTGGGAGCAGGAAGGTCTTTGGTAAATATACCCTACTATAGGCTAATGGGCTGTGTGTCCTTCTTTGGCTTTTACACACTGCTGGACATAAGCAATAAAAGGAGAATTGCAGCCATGAATCACAAATACCAATGTCTTAATATTGTCTTTCAAGTACAGCACAGACAAATACTGCTAAGACAAGATGGGTCCCTTGGCTATTAGATATATCAAAATAAGCATTCTCTTTCCATAATGAAAAAGTTCTGGAACAACCATTGTTGTTTAGTTCATCCATTTCCAACATGATGCCTTCTAGAAATAAATTCAGGGGTGGGCTTCAAAAATTTTAGCAAGGGGTTCTCTACCCGGTTGCTGGGTGGGTGTGGCTTGGTTGGCCTCCTACACCATGGTGGGTGCAGGGCATTTTTGCCCTTGTTTTCCTTGAGCCTCCGGGAGGCCAAAAACGGTCTCCCCAGGCTCCGGAGACCCTCTGGCGGGCCCATTTCCAGCCTTCTCGAACTTCCAGTAGACCTGTTTTTTGCCCTCCCAGTGCCTCCCTGCATGCCCTGCACTTACCTACATCCCAAATGGGCCATGTAGGGACTCCTGGGAGGGGAGGGGAGGGGAGAGGAGAGGAGGGAAGGGCAGGGCCAGCCAGGAGTGGGATTTGGGGGGGTTCTCTGAACTGAACAGAATCTTAGCTAGAGGTTCTCCCAAACCCCTGTGAACCCCCAGCAGCCCACCCCTGGTTTCATTGTCACTAGGGTTCTAGGACTTGTAGCCCAGCAGATCTGAAGGATCTTACATTACAAAATATCCTTAGTGAATGTTATTCCTTTGAAAACATTGTTGATGTTTTTATGTGTGTGTTCTCAGGTTGCTCTTTTTATATAACAACAAAGGTGTCAATCATGTGTCAGATCTATATTTTGAATTGTATGTAAGGAAGAGCTATTATTTCACATGTTGTATTGCAGTCTCTGCTATTAGTCCTGAAAATGGTAATCCCATGGGTGTTCCTTTGATTTGTTGATATATTTGTCTGATAAACTGAAAGTATGTGGGTAGGCAAAAATTGATAAGATCTATGATTCTAGCATTTCAATCTTGGTGCATTTGATTAAGATGAGTGTGCAGTGCAGTAGTGCTGTCAAAGATTCTTTGCCTAATTCTGGATCTATGGTTATAAAAAGTGCTGTGACATCAAAGAGATCATGGTTTCATCTTCAGTTGTTGTCAGGTCTTTGATTGTTTGAAGGCAGTAAAGTGGGAAGTTCACTATTTGCTTCCCCTATGACATGCCCAAGATTTTTTGTCAATTCTTTAGCAATTCTGTAGGTTGAGTTCCTGGTAGCACTTCCATATATAGGACCCAAAGTATGGATCTTGTATATAGATGACACTTTGTCATAATAAAAAAGGACCATTAGAGAATACACACATAATGATCAACAACGTTTTCAATAGTGATAACATAGCATTTAGATTTATATACCACATCACAGTGCTTTACAGTCCTATTTTATAGAATCAGCATATTGCCTCCAACAATCCAGGTTTACCAAGCTTGGAAGAATGGAAGGCTGAGTCAACCTTGAGCCATTAAGAATCGAACTGCTGAACTGCTGACAGTTGACAGCCGGCAGAATTAACCTGAAGTACTGCATTTTAACCACTGTGCCACCATGGCTCTCAAAAAAATAAAAAGAGATCAAAAACATCTCAGAAATCACAAACAGACTGTTGCAACTACATGGCTTTATTACAACACATAAACCAACTAAATGTCTCCAAAACATACTAAATAAACCAAAAAATCCAGCAGCCCCAGAAGAAAAAGCAGGACTAATCTATAACAATGTAAGGATTTCAACAACCACTATGTAGAACACATGGGCAGAAGACTAGCAGAGCATATCCATTTACAGCAACTAGTAGTCAAAAGATATGATGAAAACTCCTTAATTTTACAATTCATGGACAGACTTAATCATAGTTTCACTGTGGAAACTGTGAGCATCCTAGACCAAGCCAAGTCCAAAAACTCTAGAGAATTCCTGGAAACCTGACACTCCGACAAATCAGCCATCAACAGGCCCATAGAGATAAACAAGTTATATACCATTCAAAGAAGACAATCAAAAAGCCAAATAGAAAACAAAAAGACCAAAACAAACAATCTGAGATGAGCAGTGATTAACCTCAAGATTAATAGTAGACCAATAATCAAGTAGCAAACAATATCCCAATCAAGGAACTGCCAAACAAATGGTAAATAATAGCCCAATCAAGGAATCACCAAGAACTCTGATTAGACAAGCCACTAGTATATAAAATGAGAGCAAACCCCACTCACTACCAGCACCTAGGTAGTGATGAAATGTCTGAAAGAAAACAACCAAATTCAGAGCACCAAGGCCCCCAAAAACACATTACTTGATCAACACCATCAACATGCCTATAAAAAGTCCCTTTTGCCATTAAACTATTCCATCTATATCACATTCTTGACAAGACATAAATGGAGTATATTTTCCTTAGTTATGGAAACAGAGACATAAAAGATCACCCAAATCATCTTACGTATCATATACATATATAGTATATATAACTTCTCAGAAATGAGTTTCCTTGTTTCATGCCTACTTCAAGGAATCTAGCATATCATGGTATGATCCAAACTTCTAAATCTATATTGGTAGCTGATTGATTTTTTGGCTTCTGGAACTGTTCCTGAGTACCATCTGCTCCATAGGTTCACAGAGGAATTAACTATTTACATGAAAGGAATTCTATATGGTAAACCCTTATATATGGTATGTATAACTAAATGGCTTCATCTGCCACTCTGAAATCACCAACACTAGGGTTGGTCTACTCTGCAACAGAATACTAAGTTAGAATAGTAAGAATAGTAAGTTAGACGACAGACTCAACAACATCTTGAGGATTATAAGCGGATGTATTAAACTACTCCAACTTTCTGCCTTTCTGTTCTGAGCTATATAGCACCCCTAGCTTTACAAAAGCAGGATGAAATGGTGAGAGAATACAGAAAAATTACAAACAACTCACTCCTACCAGTACATGCCAACCTTCCTCATTTATCAGTTGGAAGAGGCAAATCCAGGAAGTCCCCACTGGCACTTACACAACATCTTTTTTAACCAATAACTTTATCATTAATTTCCAATGGAAAGCCAAATGGGTCACTGAATGCAGAGACATAGGAAGACATATAACTGACCCCACAAAAAGGTGCCAGACTTTGAACTATCATGTTCAACAATGGACAATCCTGAATAGGATTCACACCCCAAACAGCATTTGTTGGGAATCTGTGTATAAATGGGGCACAAGATCTTCACCTCAGTGTGATTGCTGGATCTCATTTCAAACTGTAGATCACATCATAACTGGTTGTAAACTGAGGACATACACCGGTCCAGTATCTGATTTTTTTTAATATAAATGATGCTGCTCTTCAACGGTTAGATGGCCTAGACATTGGTATTTGACCATAGATCTTTTTAACATTTATATTTTATTGGAGTTTACTAAATCCAGGTGAAATGTTAAATATATATTGCTAGTCCATGTATGATATGCCTTACACTAAATAAACAACCCAACTGTGTAATGTGGAATTAGAATCATTGTGCTTATCAGAGCTATTATTTGAAGAAGAAAAAAAGATCTTCAAAGACATTTTTAAACACTTAAAAGAGGTTGACAAAAATGCTGTTGATGTTCTTTCTTTGAGGAATAAGGTCTATATTCCTTGGTAAAGATTATTTTATTGAGCATTGTAGGTTCAGAAAGGTTATATCCTTAAAACAGAAGGGGAAAATATGCTGAACGTACAAGAAACTAAACTTTTTAAAGGTTAAGAAATCATAGGAAAGATGTTGTCATAAGGAAGATAAGACTGTCTTAACAAAGGATAGTACAGAGGATTTATGTACCTCTGTTTATACGGGTATTTCATGATGTACAAATATATCATGGAAGAGGCAGTGCATTGACAGAAAACTTTAACAGATCATGAAAACCTCTGACTCTTTTGGAAAAAAAGCTGCTTGTTATTGGTACTAAGTGCTAAATTGTTTCTTCAAATTTACAAAGATATCCTGAGATATACATGTGTGTATAATATGCACAGAGTTGACAATTTAGGAATCTAGTTTCAGCTATCTTAACTGGTTCTGAGTACTTCTATCCCAAAGTTAAATGCAAGGTTTCTATCTTCTGAAGGCATCTAATCTTTGCATAATATTTCCTCTGTTTCAGGGAATATAATAGAAAATGATAATATTCTACAAGAAATCACCCAGCCTATCTTCTTTTACATGAAATGGAACTGCAGCCTGCAAATTCCCAACCAGATTGGGGATTACAATTCCGAGTTGAGGAATGCTATAAGAAATCCAAAGATTTTCATGTGCTGAGTGGATTGTGGCATCAAGGAACAATTTGTGGAGCTAAAATTCAGGAACTACAAGCTTTAAGTAACCGCTTAGATGTCCAAAGTTCTATTCCAGTTCAGGATGAAGAAAAATATAGTTGCTTTTATTATTACCAATACTATGGATTAGGATTTGTTCTGTTGCCAAAGGAGAAGGGAGAAAAGGACAGAGGAAGTTTTTCTTCTAATTATTAGACTTCCATTGGAAACAATATAAAGTGATTAGAAGGGCTATTTTGTTTTGGGGTACAATGGTCATACCCACCTGATCAGAATTCAAAGAACAAAGCAAATGGTTTTTTGAGAGAAAGTATAACAACAACCTAAACATGCGTATCTTGGAGGACAGCCATTCTCTGCATCTTTGCTCCATTTATCAGTGCACAATTACTGTCACCACTGTATGGTGTCATTAGGCATAAGGTTACAAGTGCCAGTTGGAACAAAAAAAAAAATACAGTTATGTTGGCATAATTTTTCATTATCATCTTCATTAACCAGAGCTAGTGGGAGTAAGAGTTTATTCTTGCTCTTGTCATTGTCATGACAACACAACCAAAGCTTGTCTGCCAAGAGTCTCCCCATTGCAAAAAACCCTCCTCAACAGCCTTATTATTCCGCCCATCACACACTCACCATGCCAAGGGTGATAGGCGCCATAGAGGACATGGATTTATCCTCTGTGATTTCTTGTGACAGCCTAGTATGGTCTCTCAGCTTAAGGCAATTGCTCTGATTTCACAGTTTAATTACTGCTAATCTGAGGGAGCGTGGCCAATGCTAATGAGCCAGGAGCAATCAAAGTCATAATGGCTAAACTTGCTTTCATTCATCCTATCTCAACCCCCCCACCCCTATTCCCCCTGAAACAAGCAAGATGGACCTGCAAAATGCAATGTGCTGAGGTGAAAAGTCTGGTGTATAATTTGTTATGAAATTGTTTCAAAGTGGAAATTCAGTTTGCAAAGTGCCATGCAAACTCTCTTGCTGTGCCCAGTTTTGTTGAATGACTGGGATGGAAATATCTCCATTTTGTGGCACACAGATCTGCTACATAGATCCCAAAACTTGTAGACAGAGGCCATTCAAGGAAGATCAGGAATATCCAAAGATGCACCACTTTGTAAGATCAGGGAAGTCTGATGTAGGCCTTCAAGCATATTCTTTTTTCTGTGCTTTTAGACAGTTTTGTCCAACATCTGTGGCTACTCAAAATGTGAACTGAAATATACCATCAATAAGCAGAAATTTACAAAAGTTCTGGAGGATCTCTTCTTGCAAAAAAGAAAGAATAAGAATAAGAGTTTATATTCTAGTAACAAACACATTCCTTCTCACCTCTGTTCTTTCAAAAATATTGTTCCTGCTGCAAGGGCAAATTCAAGAATCTCCATTGGGTTTTAGGAGGAGAAGAATGACATTGATCTATAGTGGCCAAAAATCTGAATGCATCTGTAGCACCTTTAAAGCACATCTTATTGGAAGACATATGATTCTGTCAGCTTGTAGCAATTTTGACTTTTACATTTATTACCCTTTACTTTTACATATATTCCTTATGGTGAAACTCACCATCGTTCCCTGAATCCCTTCATTTCATCTTTTTATTGAACAGAATCTACTAAGAGCCTTACAAGAAAGGAAATGGCCAACATCTCATTTAATATTCCTACTTGGATCCTGTCTGTTGGAACTGCAATTAAATGAACCAAGCCTGTTTTCCATATGAATATCTACCTCCTGTTGTCTCACTGGGGCACCATGAGCAGTGACTGCAATGAAGGTCCTCCACCACCAGGATGCTACAGATATGTTTTCAGTGATTTCCCCGTGTAGCTATGATAAGACATCTGCGAAGGCAATCTACACAGCATCTCACAGCGTTCTATATGCATATGTTGGGTGCCAAAGCTGCTTCTTTTTAAACCTGAAACAAGGAAAAGGATTTCAACTGCAACATTATCGGGAAACGCTTTATGTGACTAGACACATTTTGAGATACTGTCATCTGGCCACAAGGTCTCTCAACAAGCTTACTCATTTGAAAACTGAAAATCATTCCAACAACAATCCTGTTAAACAATTATGTACACACACACACACACACACCTCTCTGTGTCTGTCTGTCTGCCTGTCTGTCCTCCCTCTTCTATCTATCTTCTATCTATCTCATTCTGTTTCAGTGTATTTGTCTGTACATCCTACCTACAAAATTCTATATTTCCAAATGCACACTTGGATCTTCTTCCAAGGAGATGTATAAGCACATTTCAACCTTCACAGACTGCAGAGCCAGAATAAATATTATTATTGGGTGTGGAGGAAGAAAATGGATGCAACAAGAGTGGAGTAACATCATGCACCTAGATAGGCTTAAATTTTCCAGGATCTGAGGGGATGGAAGTGAAGATTTTATTCTTCTTTTGAATATTTAATGAACGTTTTACTTTAGAGCCTTACTTCAAACCATATAGAAGATTTTTTTTAAATGGAAGAAGCTTCAAGAAAACTTTCAGATGCTTCATTATTTGTGACATTCAGATCCCTGGGTATAAAGAGGGATAGCTACGCAAAAGGAAACTGCACAGAGGAACACTATTTTATTACGCTGTTGACTAAAAGCAAAATGCAAAAATGAAGCTCTCCACACTAATGTATAATGTTTGTAAACTGAATACCAAGGATATTTTTCTTGCTTCTTGTCTTTGGTTTTGATAAATACTTTGCAAGCAACCTTAGAGAAAGAATTATTACCCCTGGATGTCTGTTTATGGTGCACAATTCCTCCCAAAGAGACAGTTTACATACCTACAGTTGCTTAAATTAAGCTCTGTCAGTTATTATTTTTGTGATTCTTATCTATATCCCTAGTCTCTTAGTAACTATAACATGCAACTCTGCTGATCCAGAGTTTTTACATTTATTTGGATTTCTCTCAATATTCATCAAACTCAAAATTACACGATTAGGTCACAGTAGAATTCTGGCTGATAAGAAAAATAAAATTAATTCTCTCCATCCAAAACAGAGTTTATTAAACAAATTTAATTAAACATTAACTGGAATAATAATCATTTCTGCATAATGCACAAGAGACTGAGATAACCAATGACACTGCAGCTTGGTAGAAAATGCTAATTAAAATACCTTAACAGACGTAGTCTTATGACAGAGAATATTTCTTGCAATAAAATGCTTGTTTTATCTTAGGTACTCACTCCCCCTCCTGCCTTTTTGTGGAATTAATTTACAAGCTTCTCTGTCTGCAAAACGGGGTGTGGGGTGCACAATAAAAGGGGTGTTTTTTTTTAACTGACAGTCTTTTTTGGGGCCTCCTGGCATAAATAAGTATAATACATTCTCTTCTCTATCTAAGGAACATCTGACTTTTTTTTGTATCTGGACCCTGTGGTCTAATCCTATCTATAAGCAGTTCTTGCTATATTCAGTGGAAGGAGCTCCATAGGGGCAGAGTTGCTCATATGAATCATCTTATTACAACCAATGAATTTAGGTCTTCCAACAAAACAAAGATATAGTAGTTGAGCAAATAGGATATGATGCAAATTACAAAAGGGCATAGCTTTGATCAGATTGTCACAGCAAACATCTGGAGTTTTTTTTTAAATCAGCTTATAACATCCTTGGAATGTATTTAAATCTGTACAAATATTATACACAACCTGCACACAGCATATACTAACGAATAAGACAAGATGATAATAAACTATTATTTTTGTGTGAGCTTACAGAAAATCATCATAGGATTCAGTTATTTGTATCATTATTCCTTACTACCTGTATCACCTGTTCAATCCTGATGTCAGCAAAAAGTCCATTAAAGTGGCCAGAAAAAGAGTCTTTTTTTTAAAAAAAAACCTTAATCAAATAAACTAACTTTATATTCTTTCCTTTTATTTTTACAGTCTTCTGTTTGAACAGGGGGTTGGTCCCTTCCAACCTTGTTATTCTGTTATTTCTTCAATTTTTTATATCCTATCACATTTAATAGATGTCTTTATGTTTATCCAGTAAGAAAACATTTTATTGATTGATTCATTATTTATATTTTCCTTTTAATTTTTAAAACTTCAGCCACGGTTGGGTTTTTGTTTTTTTTGTATATCTGATAAAATGTCCTTTTCCAAATCACTCTCTTTGCTTCTCATTTGTAATTCGACTTTTGGTATTTTCTCTATTTTATCAGATAAAATTTGTTCCATATATCATTCCTTCATTAACATCTTGATATTGTAGTTGATATTGTAGTTACTAATTTCTAGTTCCATTCTTCAAAGATCTCCTGTAACGTTTACTGATTTATAATGTTTTGTGTCATTTTGTAAGTCCCAATATTAACTGACATAAATAATAGGTTTTCATTTTTCTTCTTTCTGCTTAGAATCTAGTGTCCAATTTCTAAAGTTATATAAAATAACTTATTATTATAAAATATTATTATTATAAAATAATAATAATTGGCTTGCAATTAGTGCTGGTTCGAATCTCACCAGGCTCAAGGTTTACTCAGCCTTTCATCCTTTCGGGGTAGATAAAC
>JANHFM010002249.1:11198-24290 GCA_032468115.1 Grayia smithii
GAGAAAGGTTGAGGAAACACCTGCCTTTCAGGTGTTTACATTACGATTCATAATAGTAGCAAAATTACAGTTATGAACTAGCAACTAAAATAATTTTATGGTTGGGGGTCACCACAACACAAGGAACTATATTAAAGGGTCACGGCATTAGGAAGGTTGAGAACCACTGAACTATTGGCTTATAAAAAATCTCATCTGAAAATATATTTTGAAAAATGGATACCTGGGATTAGCTGTACAACTAATACTTTCAGTTAAAATATTATTTTAAAATATTCTAAAATAGAATTGTTTTGAAAATAAAGGTTTGTGCCCATATTTTATCATAAATTATTAATAACAAATACTATAGACATAGGCACATATTTGGAAAAAAAATGATCAAACAAAGCCTGAGCAACAAAATTCAATTTGATTTTGAATATTGTGTAACTGACAGGATGACATCTGACATTCACAAATGCTAATCTACTCACTAAATAGGTATAGATATAGAATCGATATTTCATACAAGAAAGAAAGGTTGTTAGTCACATAAACATGAGAAATATCTCCGTCATTCTATTAGAAGAAGAAAATGTAAATTCTTTTTTTAAATAAAAACATTTGAAGATAGAACTCAAGGAGTTATCAGAGGGAGATTCTGAGGACAAGATTAAAGAAAGGATTGGGTTCCATTCATTTCTCTGACAACTTGAATATTAACTCATTGGAATCCCAAAGTCTCAGAATAATAGAGACAGAAGGACTATCTGTTTGGGGATGGTACTGGCAGGAATTACAAACACAGGAACTCTAATAAGGAGTGGGGGTGGGCAGGTAATGGAGAAAGTTTCTGTGTGAGATCCTCCAGCCTTCTACTTTCTAGGATCACATTCCAGTACAATGTTTGATTATGTTTTTCTCCCTACAAAGATGAAAATTTGAAAATCTGCTTAAAATTTTCACAATTTCATAGCTTTGATCATGGCAAATTTCAGGTATTTAATTTCATATGCAGCTACCTATTTATGAATGCACTTAATCTTTCACACAAAGAGTATATGAAACATACATATTATCTTTCAAGGAAGCCTTGAATTTTGGAAGCTTATAACAGTGTGGTGTGGGGTGTATGTGGGTTGTATTGGAAAAATAATAATGACTGAGAAGCCTTCTCAAACTAGTCATGTCTAGTACTTCTAATATTCTGCTGAACAGAACATCAAATGCTGAGCCCATCATTAGAATGAGGATCTTTCATCAGTCATGAAATCATATTATTCAATCATAATAATAAAATTGGAAGGAGCTATTTAGGCCCATTTATTCTGCTTAATCCATATTAAAATATTCTGGACACAAAGTTGTCTAATCTTCATTAGAATGTACCCATGAGGGAAATCCAGATGCTATCTAGGCAATTTATTCCACCCCGGAAACTTATCACAATATGTTTATGCCTAATTGTATTATACTGATTGTCTTTCCAACGGATGGAAATGATTTTAATGATGGCGATAAACAATACTAAGTTTATAGCATTTTTAAATAGTTCAAACACCTATTTTATTATGGATTTTTCCAACAATTCTGTATGATCAGGATCAGTATTATTGTTCAATATTATACTGGGGTACGATGGAGACTGAGGATTTTGGTAAGATGTTAGGAGTTTATTAAATCATAGCTCAGTTACTATAATGACCATTCATTGTCCATAGCCAGCAAAAGCATCTGGAATTTTGTTGAGTGATAAAACTTTCTTTACTGTTTGGCCAGATGAAGAAAAAAACAACGATTTGCATATAGTTGATTACATAGAGATTACATATAGCTAGGGAACAGGATATCTGTAATAATCTAGTGTGAGAACAAGAGTGTATACACCCTCCCCCACTATACATATACATATATCAAAATGTAAACATTTTATAGACTATTTTCTATTTCCTCTCTATTGTATTTCTTTATTATAAAGCTTAAGGTATTTTAATTCTAGATAACATAGTGATATAAATAAATATTTAAGCAGAACTCGGGACTTGTGACCCACCAATCCAAATACAGGTGCCAAACCTTCATTTATTTCCTGCTTGAGTCTTTTAAAGCAAGATAATCAAGCACACTAGAAGGACTCATTCTGACAAAGTTCAAAACGAATAGTTTCCTGTATAAAAATAATAGAATGACAGAGACCAAACAGTCCTTCCCACATTAAAAATACTAATAAAATTACAGGAATATTCTAAGGGACCTTTGGATGTAATCCCTCTTGTTTCAGTTTGGGCTTTTATATTTCTATCATAATTTTGATTTCTTTTGTTTAAACCACTCAGGTATGCTAATTGTCATTTGTTTGATGTACCCTGCCTGCTCTTTGCTCTGTTTCTGCAATCCTAAGAAGGTATACAAACACGGGTCTCTGCAGAAGTTTATTATGTTAGTTAGAATGAACAAAAGTAGCATTGTGTTGTGATGACAATTTCTTGATCCTTATATAATGAGGCTTATAATGAGCACTTGTATTGAAACATCACAATGGTGTTTATGTTGTTCTGTCCCTGCCCTGCCCCACAAGGATGCCATTGTATGAAAATCAAAATGTATCAAACTTCTAGTGTCCTACCATGGGCTACAACTGACATGCAGGATAATAGGTCAGTTGTACCTGTATTATGTGATTTTATCATGCCAAATGAGGCTTTTATTTTTATTTTGCATGGTCATAAGGATTAAGCATATCAAGATTTTTGTATAAAATGTTTTCTAATTCTATGCAAGATATAAAATAACAGCATCATTTTTCTCTAATAATAGCATTGCTTTGAATTTCAATTACATGCTAGTCACATGCTTAAAATGTTCAAAATGGTTGCTCATACCTGATTGTGGGCTTTGCTTAGGGATTTTGGCATCTACTGGAGAATTAGAAGTGGGACTTTGACTGACAGAATTATGGCTGCTGTTAGAGATGGCAGCTGAGAAAGTCTTGCGAGGTTTATCCTGCAGCCACATTGGGGAAGCTTCAAAAGCCTGCATTCTTCGGGAGTGGCTGTTTGCATTCACTTTGAGATAAGCTTGGGCTTTGTATTCTTGAAGTTCTCCGAAATTGGCATCCATCACTCTGCACTCATACAATCCTTCGTCCTTTTTCCTGACTTTGGAGATCTGCAGCTTGTGGGAAATATCATTCCCCTGTACTTTCACTGTCTGTAAAAATGCCAGAAACATGTCTAAATGTTATTGCTATTTGTAGATACCGCTCCATGTCTTCCTTTCATGCACCTGTGCCCAAATAACGGTGTTCCAGGTCAACTAGAACCAAGAGGGGAAAAACTCTCCTTTTTAAAGTAATAGTTGCTAGGTTATTGTATATCTGGCTTGCTGTGTTTACATATGTGTTTATGATACTCTACTGTTTGTCACCTTTTGTAAAGTGTTGAGGATGGCTCTATCAAACAGCTGGATTTACATTAAAAATAATTTTAGAGCAAATAAATAAACCATTCTGTTCAGCTGTTTTGCTACACAGCTATGACAGTACTGCTATCCCTGCATTGTTAGGACAGAGCAGAGGTTTTAAAAGAGGGTGACTTAGCTAAGGCCCTCTGCAGAGTTTCTGAAGAAAATAGTGCTCATGAAATGCAAGTAAAATGCATACAAGGCACTTTGTAAGGATTAGGCATATTATCAGAATAGGAGCTAAGGTTTTAAGTAGAATGCAAATTGGCCTAGCACCACGGTGGAAATTCCTCAAAAGCTAACCATGGCTACAGATTTGGACACCCAATTGATAAAAGGTGCTGGTGGATATATTACTGAAGAAATCAATAATATATATATCATTTTATGGGCTACTGCAGATTGGAAAATGGATCGTACAAGCCTCTGGCGTTGAAAGATTTTAAATTAAATAAGCCGCTTAAGCTTCCTTTTTCCAAGCAGCTTAAATATTTTTTTTCTTTCCTTTACATTCTCACAGCAGCCCAGGGGGAGGGGAGGAGAGAGAGAGAAAATGGATGGGTCAAGATCAGAGGTGGGTTCTACTTACCTTTACTCCCAGTTCGCAATGGGAGAGCGCACACACTTCTGCACATGCGCATAAGCTGCGCATGCACAGATCACCAGTGATGATGTCGGGGTGGGTGGGTGGAGCCTCCCGCCAGTTTTACTCCCAGTTCTATAGAATTGGAGAGAACTGAGAGCAACCCACCACTGGTCAAGAACATTCTAATGTCTACTAGGCACAACATTCCTTTGAAGGAATATTTTATTTCTCTTAATTCACAGTTAAAACCCTCCATTTTAAGATGAGAAATGTAACATGATCTACTTCAGTTCAAATACAGCTGATCTGAATCCAGCTAGCTGTTTCTTTGTTTTAAATTCTGACTTTTACTAACTACACAGAGTTAGAATTAGTGGGTTTTTAATACCAATCTAATCCAATAAACTTTAAATTTACTTAAATTACTGAGATTACTCGATTATCGATTTACAATGATTGCAAGGGAAGCTAGTATCCAACACACTGCCTTTTTACTGAAAACTAAATCCCAATAATTTTGTGAGATATGAATATTTTTTTTACATTATGCCATTTCTTTTCAGGCTTTTAGTTTTTGCAATTTGCTGAATATAGAGTCTATGTCACTCACCTCTACTTTATTACCAAAAACTTTGAGGTAATAAATCAAATGTTATTGATCTATCCTTGCTAGAATGTATTTGGGGTATATCATATTTGCCCATACTCCCCTTACCTCATTGCAATCTGCTTCCTCAACCTGTTTGTGTGAAGCTTTATTTCTCACGACATTAATTGCTCCTAAACTTAGATTTCAAAAATACAGAATAGTGATATACTAAAAACACCTTTTATTGTGTCATTTTTCTATAAATTGAAGAGATTGAATTGAGGAAGCCTAGAATGCCACTGGATCACAATAAGATCAATGTTAGCTGAATAGTCTCTTTCAGTTCTATTCTTGAAAAATTGAGAGGTGACGAACTTGGGGAAGGATGGTGAATGCTCTTGCTGATGTCAAATTTGTCTTTACTACAGGAAAATAAAACCACTCTCTATTAACCTGGTTAAGAATAATTTCAGTAGTACTTAAACACAGACAGTCAAATAAATATCTCTATTGGGGATTATTTTGGTTTTTTTTTTACCAATTTTCTTTTTATGTTCAATAAAATTCATTTCCCACTCAGAATTCACTATGCATAAGAAAGGGAGCAATGGAAGAAGATATGTCAGGGGTAATAAACGGAGAATTGCAGGAGAAGAACAACAGTGGTGGTACAATGACAGAGAAATCAAGGGGGGCGGGGGAATGTGGACCATCTCAAAAAATCTATTTGGGAGTTAAAGTGCCAGAAGTGATCCCTGGAACATTACCCAAGAAAAACTAACAGCAAGTCTCATTCCATATGAATATTTCAAATTGGTTAGCACCAGGTAAATATGAATTGCATGGATATTTGTTGAAAGATCTGAGTAATCTACACTCACTTGTTGCCAAGCAGTTTAACAATATACTGCAAAGAGGTGAAATTGAAATGTGGCTAATACCTGGCAAAACCTACTGGATAATGAAAGATCCAGGGGCAGTACCAGACAACTGTAAGCCAATTACCTACTTACCTATAACTTTCAAATTGCTAACTGGTGTGGTAGCTGATACACTCCAACAGCATCTATTTGAAGATAAACTCTTTCCATCTGAACAGAAGGGAAATTATCCAAACACTAGAAGAACAAAAAAATCAACTTCTAATTGACACGACATTTTTGATAAACTGCAAGAGAAGGAAGACCAACTTGAATATATCATGGATTGTCTATAAAAAGGCATTTGATTCACTCTCTCTCTATATATATACAAGATATTGCAATGGAGTTTGGAATGGACAAATATGCCATACACCATCAAATGGGGAAAAATAGTGCAAACTGGAGGAATCAAGATGCCTTATAGAAATAACATCAAAAGTCTGGATGAAAACGATCACTATAAATATTGGGCATCCTTTGAGCTGACAACATCAGGCACACTGAAGTCAAGAAAAAGGTTAGAAGTGAAATACATCAAGAGAATGAAGATCTTAAAGTTCAAACTCAGTAGAAGAAATACTATCAAGGCAATTAACACCTGGGTAACTCCATTAATCAGAAAAACAGTTGGAATAGCGGACTGGACTTAAATGGTAGTAAAAGCTGTGGATAGGAAGACTAGAAAAATGATGACAATGAATCATTCCCTTCATCCTTGAAACAATGTTAACTGACCCTTCTTACCAAGAAAAATGGGTGAGCACGGAATATTGCAAGTACATCAGACTTCTTCTTGAAGAAGAAGAAAAAGGCATTGGAAGAATATCTGAAGGATAGTGAAGGAAATGCACTGAAGTTAATGTACCAGGCCTACCAAGTACTGGATAGAACAAACTGGTCTATAAGAAAGACCAAATGAAGAACAGAAAAGAGGCATGGGGAAGACAAAGCATTACATGGCCAATACATTGAAGAAAATAGGAAGCAAGATAATAATAAGACCTAGCAATGGCTAAGAGCAGAAAGTTGAGAAAAGAGATTGAGGAGCTTTATTATGACTTCACAAGACCAAGCCTTAAGAACAAATACATCCAAAGCCAGAATTGAGAAGACAGCAACAGATAGTAAGTGCCACCTCTTCAAAGAAGCTGAAGAAACAGTGGATTAACTAGTTAATTGTTGCAAGAAGACCACACAGACTGACTATAAACAACAACATGACAAAGTAGCAACCTCTGTGCATTGGAAGATCTGCAAGAAATTTCATTTGCCTGCAAGCAAGAACTAGTGGGACTGTAAAATAGAGCAAATAATAGAAAATGAAGGAGCTAAAATATTCTGGGATTCAGGTATCTGCCACATAACACCCCAGACTTAACAATTATTGGTAAGAAAAACAAACATCTGAGTAACAGACATGGCAGTACTTGCGATAGCAGAATAGAAGATAAAGAACTGGATAAAATAACAGTATATAAAGACCTGCAAATTGAAATAGAATGACTGTGGCAAAAGAAAGGATAATTACTATCAATATTCATAGGCACTTTGGGTGCAATCTTAAAACAATGGGAGCACCACTTGATCATCATGGTAGTGATCAGAAAGCCATATTGGTGCACTGGTTAGAATACAGAATTGCAGGCTAATTCTGCTGACTGGTGATTACTGGCAGTTCGAATCTCACTGGCTCAGGGTTGATTCAGCATTCCATTCTTCTGTGGTCAGTAAAATGAGGACCCAGATTGTTGGGGGCAATATGCTGATTCTGTAAACTGCTTAGAGAGGGCTGTAAAGTACTGTGAAATGGTATATAAGTGCTATTGCTATCATTTCCATTGAATTAACCATCAATTAATTGCAAAAGGAGCTTTACTCAGAACAGGGGAGGGCTAGGGATCCTGTTGATCCCTAGAGAAGTAAAGAGAGTGACCTTAATAGAAATATACAACTATCATTACCTAGGCCAGTGATGGTGAACCTTTAAGACCCCAAGTGCCCAAACTGTGCACACGCACATGCCCAAACGGAAAGGTGTGTGTATTAACATGTGCATGCACAGACATGTGTATGCATGGACATGGGTGGACATGTGCAGACATACGACCAGATGGCCAGAGGGAGGCGGGGCATCCCAACACTGGCAGTGCGGCAAGAGGTAAGATCTTTTTCTTTCATGAGCTTCTGTTTCGTTGTTTGCAGGGAAACAGAAGCTCATGAAAGAAATGGCATGGAAATCTAACTTGGGGTGATGGTGCGCATGCCAGCAGAGTGGGCTCTGTGTGCCATGTGCCACCTCTGGCACACATACCATAGGTTCACCATCATGGACCTAGTTACTGAAGCATTCTTTAAGTCTTGGCAAA
This sequence comes from Grayia smithii, assembly GCA_032468115.1. NCBI lineage: Eukaryota > Metazoa > Chordata > Lepidosauria > Squamata > Grayiidae > Grayia > Grayia smithii. Next base: position 19,107 of record JANHFM010002249.1, read on the forward strand.
TATGAAAATATTCAGAAACAAGGCAAATACACACTCTCCTTCAAGGATTAATTCACCAACATGGACTCATCCACACATCACAACAAATAAGTAAGTGATCATGCCAACCCTGTGAGGACTCTGGGTTCAAATTCTTCCCAGATAATTTTGCTCCTTTTATCCTCTCAAAACATCAAAATGCATTTAATTTTATAAATAGAGAATGGCACAGTCAAATTCAGAGACGGGGTATTTTAAAATTGTTTTTGCCTGAAATAATAATAATAAAATAATGCTGCAAGCATAATTAAAAGACATAACTGTGTGTCTTTAATATATCATATTAGAAAATACATCTACTATTCAATTGTGCTCTAGTTTCCAATTCTCCATATCAGAGTAATAAAATTGCAGATTCCAGGTCTGGAAGGATTTTGGTGGTCTTCTAGTCCAATCCCTGCCCAAGGCAGCAGACCTTATACCATCCTGGACAAATGGCTGTCCAATCTTTTCATGAAAACCTCCAGCAATGGAGCAGTCATAACTCTGGGAGGTAAGCTGTTCCACTGATTAATTGTTCTCACTGTAGGGAAATTTGTTGTTAGTTCCAGATTGGATTTCTGAGCTTCTGCCTGTTGTCTATTGTCTAGCCCTCAGATACTTTAGAGAATGTCAGTCCCCTCTTCTCTGTGACAGCCCCTGAAGAGCTGGAAGACAGCTATCATGTCATTTCTAATCTTTCTCTTTGTTTGGCTAGACATACCTAGTTCCCTTAGCCATTCATCATACAAGGCTGCACTTGGAATACTGCATCCAGTTCTGTTCATCATGATTCAAAAAAAGATGCTGAGACCCTGGAAAGAGTGCAGAGAAGAGCAACAGCTTTGATAAGGGTCTGGAGGCTAAACTATATGATGAACAGCTAAGGGAACTAGGTATGTTTAGCCTAACAAAAAGAAGTGTTGGGGTAACATGATAGCTGGTATTTGAAGGGCTGTCACAGAGAAGATGGGATAGATTTATTTTCCAAAGTATCTGAGGGCAGGATGAAAAGCAGTGGGTAGAAGTTTGTTAAAGTATAAAGCATACTATCATTTCTCATGATTTTGATGCTATCCCTCTGTTGATACATCCAGGATTGTATTGGTTTTTTTTGGCAGTTGCAGTATACTGCTGGCTTCTATTTAAGTGGTGATCCACTAAGATACCTAGATCCCTCTCACAGTTACTACTAATGAGCCAGATGTCACCTATTCTATACCTGTGCATTTGTTTTTCTTGCCTAAGTGCAGGATCTTACTTTTCTCATTGCTGAACTGTATTTTGTTTGATAGGATCCAATGTTCAAGTCTGTCAAGATCCTTCTGAATCCTGAGAGAATCTACCAAGGTGCTTGCAGTTCACCCCAGTTTGGTACCTCTGCAAATTTGATAAGCTCTCCTTCTATCCCTTCATCTAGATTACGGTATTTATGAAGATGTTGAAATATCCCATTATATGCTTCCCTTCATGCATATGTAGTTTCATTGAGAACTTTTCTTTTTGTTTGTTGAAGTCAGCTCTTTTAAAGTCTAACTGGCTGACTTTGCAGTCACCTATTTATTATTCAGTTTTAAGTATGTGCTTTTCATAGGCTTTCCCTATCCTATCGAAAGCTGTGGCCCCCCTTAAATTCCAGGCTGCCACCGCAGCTTCAACAGCGCAGCAACATCTCCAGGATATCCCCTAGTTCTCTCTGGAACCAATCAGGGTCTGTCAGTCAGCAGGGATGGTCCATCTGAATGGATCCAGACTCCCTGAAGAAGGAGGGCAGGATACTAGAAACTCAAGGACAGCAGGGCATGATCTGATCATAACAAAGGGGATAATCTTACATTCCCCACCAGGTCATATTGCCATTGCTTCAACAAAAAGTTCAAGTCTGGCATAAATTGGACCAGTTATAATCTGAGATAGGCCCACTGCAGCCATGAACTCCTGGGCTCTTTCAATGCAAACTAAAGTGCCCCAGAATCAGGGAAATTCCACCAACAGCCCCAAGACAACCTCCAGCATCTCAGGCAAGAAATTTGCTGCACAGCAGGGAGGTACACAACAATCCCATCTGATCCCATGATGCCATCTTCAGAAACAGGGATTTGTGGAGCAATGCCCCTGAAAGCTGAAAAAGACTCTCTGATAACTATTATCACCTCACCTCCCTTGCCTTGGAGTACTGCCTTTTGCCAAAGCTGAAACTCAGCCGAACACATCTCTGAGAGATCAACCCCCTTCCAGGGTCAGCCAGAACTCAGTAATGCGTATGAGGTTGGCTTGCTCCTCTTCAATAAGATCTTGAACAAGAGAAGCTTTAGTATTGACCAACCTGGGATTCAGCAGCAACAGCTGGACTCCAGTATATGCTGTCCTGGGACTGAGCTCAGAGGGCAGGAAAACACCACCAATATTAAACATCTTTCTCTATAACAGCCTGCACTCTGGCTCCTGTAGCATCCCCTGCCCTTCACCACTGTGATACCTGATCCTGCTCTAGGTCCCCTGAAATAAAAATTCCCTCTACTATAGCAATGTTATCTGTTTATTGCAATGTTTGCAGGCTATGTTTCCCAACAAAAATACTGTTAGATGAATTTCTTCAGAAATATTAACATGTTACTAAAATGGTTTTGCTTGACTTAAAAATACTATCCTAAGACTTTTGTCCATGATATTAATTAATAGACATTTACTTACTTCCTTTACTTATTTACTTACTTTACTTTACTTATGAAATTTAGAGGCTGCCCAACTCTGAAAAGATTCTAAAACATTATTTTGTTGTCACTTGGATATTTATGTAGCATTTATATAGACTCCCAAACACCTTTCAGATGAATGTTCACAGAATGAATTCCTTCTCATCAAAAAAATTAAATTAAAATGGAGAACACCTCAAAAACAGGGTCTGAAGACAGCTCTGTTACTGGCATGTCATACAATACAAATAATTTACTTCCATTATGTGTACCTGCTGAAAACCTAGAAAAATATAAGCAATATAAGGGTTCGCCAGTCAGGAAATGCTGATAGAAAACATGCTCAAGATAGATTGATTAAGAAACTGTATCAGTATTACCTGCAGATTGAGAAATACACAGAATTCCTTAAGATACTGTGATCACTTTTTTATGGAAACTGTGCTGGTGTATTCCTTGGCATTCCTTTTGAAGATGCTTCAGCTAAGAAGGCACCTTCAAAATTTCTCTTTAGGAGGATAGCAGTGACAACTTTACTGCCAATATATCAACATGGATATATTGGCAGTAAATTAATTCCTGAATAGTTATGAAACATATTGTCTCTTTCAGGAAAATGCAATTTATATATGGCTTCTGTGATTTTTATCCCAAAGACATGGGAAGGCATTAATTAATCCAAGACTGATGGGTTTTGGTATGGTTATTAATTAAAGAGAATAAAGCAAGTAGAAAGTCCTTTAAAAGGAAACAATACTCTATATTTTGTCATAGACTTACACTTATCTTTGTTCCATCATTATCCAAGTCTCTCTCTGGTGATAGCTCCACCTGTTGGGGAATGAATAACTGTTTTATATTTAAAACAGTTTCTTATGTAAAAAATAAATCCCATCACTTCTCATTTCAAATCACTCCAAGTTCCAATCTATAGGACTGTAAATCAAGAACATCTAACAATTATGGTATTAATTTATAGGCTTTCAAGTGTGCTAAAATGCTGCTAATCCGTACCTTATTGTAAGATTGAGTCATTGCTTGCATAACTAGACATATGGTACACAAAGTGACTGCATAGTATCCATATGAAATCATAGTGTGAATTAGTATATAGTGAGAATTCAGTATAACATATACATGTTTCATCTATTTCCTACACCTGCTTTGCCTGCTTGTTGCATAATGTGATAATGGCTCTGTTATGTTATGAATATGTTTATCATTTCATGGTTAGGGGGTTACATACAGTAGTTAGGGGGTTACTTTGCTGTAACTCTAGTAATTACAGCAAAGTAGAGGTAATGTACTATTAAAAATCTGATGGTAATTGGCAATAACAGGAAAGTGTCTTTCATACCACACCTGTGGCTTGTGAGCATCCCAGAGCCATTTGGTTGACTACTATGGACATTAGAGTATCTACTCACTTGAATAAAAGAATGTTGCTTCAAAGACTGTCCTTACCTCGTCCCAGGGATAAGCAGAACTCATTCATGTCCATATTCTCTTAAATAACTACACTGGTTAATTAAGCCACACTGGTCCACCACAAGAGATCATGGTCCATAAACTTCAGTGAAGAGGCCTTCATCCTGCAGTAGCTTAATTTATATCCTCATGAAGGTTCTTCCATTTTTTTCTTTTCAGTGCTATTATTGTGACCAATCTAGTTTACCAATATTTTTAAACTAGACCTGCAGATTAGGTAATAAACAAAATAAAGCAAAGCAAAACAAAAACTCTGAAATACATGGCAAAGATTTGTTCCTGGGGAGATAGATCCAAAGAATGATCTGACTGGAGCCAAGCACTGCCTATAATTATCAGGCACATACTGTGAGCAGACATGTTTACTCCACTTTTATGAACAATTCAGACAGAAGGAGAAAATAAATTTATTGTATTGTTGGGAATTTATCAATGAGCATATGAAATACAGAACTGATTCTGCACATTGCTGATCGATAAGTAATAATAAATATTCAGTATAGAGTTTATTTAAATTTACCATAATATGAAACAAATCTATAATCTCAATCCATTCCTCACCATTACCACTTAAAATTAAAAAAAAATCTTGAATCCTGAGGCTGAACAGATTGGTCTGGAAATAGTTTGAAAGGATCCAATATATTCTGGAACAAATCTGAAATCCACAAGAATATTTTAAAAGTCCAGATAATATCCTGTATATAAAATGAATTTTATGGAACAATTTAGAACATGCTTGAATGGCACTGACCCATCATTAATTCTAGACCAACATTTCAATTTAAGAGGATTGTAATGAATAGTTACCGTATTTTTCAGAGTATAAAACGCACTGGAATATAAGACGCACCTTAGTTTTTGCGGAGGAAAATAAGAAAAAAGCTGACTGGGAGTGGATCTGACTCCTGGAATACCCCCAATCAGCTGTTCCCAGAGGTGAATTTTAGCAGCAGGTTCCATGGTTATGAGCTCTGTGCCT
>JANHFM010002250.1:117997-129176 GCA_032468115.1 Grayia smithii
ACCTATAAAGCCCTAAATGGCTTAGGCCCAGGGTACTTGCAGGACCACCTTCTGCCAGCAACTTCCTCCCACCGTCCCGTGCGTTCCCACAGAGCTGGCTCCTCAGGGTGCCATCGGCTAGACAATGTTGGCTGGCGGCCCCCAGGGGGAGGGCATTTTCTGTGGGCACACCAACCCTCAGGAATGGGTTGCCCACTGAGCTTCGGACAACTCCCAATCTCCGCTCCTTCCACCGTGACCTGAAGACGTGGCTATTTCATCAAATTGGCTGATCAGTTAAAGGGGTTTTTAAATGTTTTAATTGATGTTTTAATTTGATTTTAATTGAAAATCTTTAAACTATTTTTTATTGTATTTTTAACCTTTTTTTTAGCCGCCCTGAGTCCTTCGGGAGAAGGGCAGCATATAAATCTTATTATAAATAAAATTAAATAAATAAATAAATAAATAAATAAATAAATAAATAAATAAATAAATAAATCCTGCATGGATTAGAAATCCTGAATCTGATTAGAATCTTTAGAATTCTTCAACTCTTCTTCAACTCTTGATACAACAGGTGAGTTCTCAGCTTGCTAAGAGGAAAGAAGAAAAACCTTAGTACTTAACTTACTAGCATAACATCTGGAGAAGGGCAGAGAACTGGAATGGTAATATCAACACAAGTTGACCCACTAAATTACAAGAACCTCTTCATTTGTACTCACATTAATGTGAAGTGAAAATAGTGAACACTGTTGTTGGTATCAGATATAAACTTAATTTATTTACTTATTTATTTATAAAAGACAATTTATAGATCATATTTTAAAAAGGAAGATGGTGATAAATTGACCTGTAAATTAAACATTTCAAAATTTTAGGTATACACAAAACAAGAATGGAAATCAAGAAAATATACTCATGAACCCGTGACTTTCAGTAATAGTTTTTAAATGGTCCTTCCATAGGATAGGACCATAGGGTAGAACTGAAATCAGACCTAATAATTCATGAAGGATGAAGATGTGAATACATTGAATACATTCTAAAATCCAGCATCCTTCTTTGTGGCGTTGGAACTCATTGTGCCCTCTTGCTCCTGTTGTATGCTATGCTAACTCTTCTGGCTCTCCACCTATCCCTCTGTTTAGAAGTAGTAGATAGAGATGCCATTCTTGCCACACTAAAAGAGCAGGTCATTCTTCTATGTCATATCAAATTTGGCATCCCAGAAAATCAAATAGAAAAGGAAGAGCTTACTTTTTAAATTCATTTTTAAAGTTTTACTTTTAAGTCAACAAACAATTTCTGTGTTATTTCAAACAAACCTTAAGCTCTTTGTGGCAATTAGGAGAATGGTAAACTTTGTTTTCCCTTCTTTGCTACCCCTTCTCTAGAAGAAATACAGGGGAAATATTTTAAAAATGTACTGCATTTAGGCCCTTGAAAACTCAACTGACACTTGGCAGATTAAGGTCCTCTAAAATGTCTACATCCCTACTATTTCCATCTCAGTTTGCCAAAAGCAATGAAGCTGCTGCAGGCATTTGCTTGCTTCCCCATTATAGCATTTGAGCACGTACAGACATACACACACACATACACACAAGCATGCACAATCACACACGCACAAGCATATGTGCGCACGCGTGCATACACACACACACACACACACACGCACGCACCCACAAATGTATGCTCATCTCTCTGTGTATATTTAGATTGAATCTTGAATCCTGAAGCAGTTTGAATCAAATTGGTTTGCCTTCCAACCTTCCATTGAAAATTTCAATTATATCAAGCTTTTTTTGAATCTCCAGCTGGAATTGAATCAGGTCAAATCCACACTTCTGTAGACCTATTTTTCTGTCCTCCTTTTACAAATTAGTTTCACAAAAGCAAAGGAAGAGCTTTGCACCACTGGCATCTACAGGAGAGGTAAAGAGGACAAGTGATAAAATGTGCACCGCGATGTTGTGGTGTAAACTATGTCCCTTCTGTAGTGGGTTGCAATGTCATAATTCAAACACACACAAAAACGGACCTTGTGTCACAAAGACATGAGGCTCATATTGTCATTTTGACATTACTGTGGTTAAGAACAGATGCCTATGGTTGGCACAGCACTGAAGCCTGAAATGAAGATTTATGCATTCAAGCAAGGCACTAGCCATTTCAAATCAGAGTTTGTCTTAGATTATAGATCTTGGCTGCTTGGACAGAGTAAATGAATCTTGGTTCAGATAGTACACAAACATTCCAGTTCTTGTAGACTACGTTTCTCACAATCCCCAGATAGCTGCATAAAAGCAGGAGGGAACTGATCTAGAGAAGAATCTTCTTATTCCACCAGAAAATCTTTGAAAATCAGTATTGTACTGTGCATGTTGGAGAAGAAGCCAAGAAAAGAAATGGGAGTATAAATGCACACTCCAACTGGAGTCAGAAAAGTTGCCTGTTGCAATAAAGGGCACTGATTTCCTTTCCAGACATTTCAAAAGTGCTTCCTGAATGCAGCTGCTTTTCTGTCCTTTTCCTTGTCAAATGGTGGATTTGGAACATATTATGAAAAATCACCAGAAGCACAAAGTCAAGGCTTTACCTATTTTGTTGTAAGAAAAAATAATAATCCCATTGCTTTAACACACAAAGAACTCTATTGGGATAACTGGAATTTTGATCATTGTTTGCCAGTAACTATAATAACAAGTTAAGCTTATTGGTTCAATACTTTCTGTGGGCTAAAAACATGGAGATTCAAAAGATTGGATACAAACTTGTTGTGAAATAAGATATCTCAAGAGAAATAGTATTGGCAAAAATCTTTTGCTTATGGCATGGGTGACACAGTTTGAAAAAATAAAAATAATGAAGTAAAAGTTTTAGAAAGTTTGCTTAGTTTCCTTCTAGTTGCTGAGCAAACTTTACCCAGATCAGAGTGATGTTGCGTATTTTTTTCTACAAAGAGAAGTCCCCCTTGTGGTCAAACAGGGAATCCAACAATCAGTTCCTTCACAACTCCCAAATTCAGGAAATGAAATCTGAGCCTTGGCCACAGGGAAATATGGGATGCCCTTGAGCTGTGATGCAGAAGGGCCACCGTGACAGGTCCATGAGTCCAACTTTGAAGGGAACTTAACAAAGTGCCCTTTGATTAATACCTTTTGTCTGCGGGGTGGAGGGGGCTGGGGGTTTAGGCAGTTTAGCTGGCAGAGGCAACAATAATGCTCTGACTGATCTCAGATGGTTGGGAACAACTGCAGTCTTATAATGGCCCACCAAGTAACAGAATGAATATGTGAGATGACTATTCCAAAAGGAGTCTCCTTTTTTTCCATGAATGAGGCCCTAGGAGAGACATCAAAGATTTCCTTGATTGGATTGCTAGGATTATGAATGATGTTTTCCTATATCTTGACTGTATATATCACATGTTAAAACTATCCAGAATGTACTTCTCTTCTGTAATCTTTTATAGAGAGACTGGTCAGATTTATTTAACGTTTATCTTTCAGGGACTTTCAGGGTGAATACTTATGTTTTATATTAAACTTTTTTTTACCAGATACCAAGTACTCTCTTATTGCATTGATAACATGGTGATTGCTGACTTCATTTGACTAATATTGTTTTTGGGTTTGTTTGTTTTTTTAGTTTACCATTGCTTGCTAACCTTTCCGGATGGATTGTGACACATTTTCTTTGTTTTTACTTCTGTTTTGTTGTTTTAGATACTCTTCTGGTCTTTGTGTAAATACTTGATATATAGATGTGTCTATGTGCAGATATCATCTGCAGATGCCCTTCATGGCTTTCGTTTTGAGATGAAAAAAGAGAATTATATACAAAAGGAAAATATATATAAAAGAGAAATATATACAAAAGAGAAATATAAACGAGAAGCCATTTATTGTGATGGCAAAGACACACACTTTTATATTCGTGATATTTTATTAACAAAACACTTTAAATGTTGCACTGCATTTCAGTGTCCAACCAAGACTGTGTTAATTGGGCAGCATTTAACAGAAGCATGCTTATTTGATTTATTTGATAATTACCACTGTAAAATGTTACTTGGCTTAATGAAACTTCCTGGCTAAGATTTTAAAACAGTCCAGTCTTTAGAATATTATGCTATTTACAATGGTTGTTTGGTTGTTTGGATGAGATCTTGACTCCACCTGCTCATTTTCTCAGCACATCGGCACAATGCAAAAGTACATTGCAGATGTACTTTTGCATCTGCAAACCTGTCATTTGTCCTTGTCCATTAAGACAGGCTGCTCCAATCAGACGCAAAGCCCTCTAGCCAGGAAACTGTCAACAAGCCATGTAGCCATATGGAACTACATCGTGTTTCCTAAACATTATGACAATGTTTGATGAAAGGTACATCTTATAGTCTTTCCTTATTGTCTACTATTTGATTCATTCTTGTGCAGCTTAAAAGTGAGCATTTTCTACATGAAGCGAGCAGTTTCTGGGTTGCTATTAATTTTTATACTGATCATGAGATTTTGCTTTTTGGTAATTGAAGCTTTTGAGCATGTACATGCAATGGTCTTTAGATCTTGCAGCATTTGAAAGTGCATAAGCAAAATTTATCGTTTAATGATATTTCATATTCAGTTTCCAAATCAAAAGATTTTATTTTAATTTTGCAAAAAAAAAAAAAAGTGGCACATTCAAAGAAAAGATGAGCAACAAATCTGTAATTCTCAAGTCTTTAAAGTTTCATATCCTGGCTGTGAATAATTTTAACAACCAACTTTACTCGCTTTATTTTACTCTTAGAGAAGACATTTTTGTATATGTATGCAAATATGCTATAATTACATTTAAGGGACAAATTTCAAGAATAATAGGACAATAAGAAAACAACAGTGAAACCTTTCTATGAAACTGTAATCATGCAACAAGTAACTGCTTTGACCCACTCTGTTATTATAGATGATTGCATTAGAACTTTGCCCAGTACATTTCCCTGTTTAGTAGACACCATTAATCATGTACAATGACTGACACAGATTTAATCAACCTGGAGGGCACCACACTTAAAAAAGTTTCCTTAAATGATTACCACTTTCCAGAGATGGAAGATAGAACTAGTTTCTCCATGACAGTTCTTCAATATTGCCTTGGGAGTCTGAAAGGAAAGACTAAGCTATTCACATCTTCCATCAATTCTAACTCAAAGTACCATCAGGAGATTTGTAGCATCTATGCCATAAGACAAAGATATTCACTCATCATAATGGTTTGGAGGTTAATGGGTAGTAAAACAGACTTCATTGTTCTCTCCATTTCTCATATGTTGTTGAGCCAATTAAGATATGGTTAATATCTTCCTACATTAATTGAACACTTTTCTCTTTAGGTAGAGAGAAGGTAGGAGTGAGAAAAGATTGTATTTTGCCTGGTTTATATGGTATCCTTACCCACAACCCATTTTCCCAGAAAACTATCCTTGCAAATGGTGATTCATGAACCTAAATAAAAACTTTATGCCATTTCAAGGTTCATACCAAATTGGTTTACAGCAGGCAGTCCAATCCAGTTTCCCAAATACTAGGCAGAGCTACCAACAAGATAATGTAGGGTTAACTCTGAAGATGACATTTTCAGCAATTTACAGTAATCTCTTGAAGCTTCTTATGTTAGAGGCTGAAATCATCCATGAATGCTCAGAACATTTCCTCTGTATAGTCACCTTCTTCGCCTTTGTATGGGTGTGATTTGACACCATGTAACTCACAGTAATTTGAGAGCTTCACATTTTAACCAGTAAATGCACCTGCAAATGTTAAACACCTGTGTTAGAAAAGGCCTGGTGCTTTCAACCTTTTCTTGAATAGATCTGTAGATAAACATATCTCGTCAATATACAGACTAGGGGGCAAATGGTTCACCCTGTCAAAGTTTTATCCTTACAGATTATTATTATGGTTGGGTCAGCCAGATGTTTAGACAGGATTTGACATTTTTATCCACTCATTGAATCCTTCTGAAGCAGTGGTTCTCAATCTTCCTAATGCCGTGACCCTTTACAATAATACAGTTCCTCATGTTGTGGTGACCCCCAACCATAAAATTATTTTCGTTGCTACTTCAGAACTGAAATTTTGCTACTATTATGAATTGTAATGTAAACACCTGAAAAGCAGGTGTTTCCTCGACCTTTCTCACAAGCGCAATGCCCACATCTAACGAAAATCAGAGTCTACGGTGCCTACTTGGAAATAGGACCTATTAGATTCACCTGGAGATAGATAGAGGAGCGGTGTCTTAGTTCCTAAGACCATCAGAAATATGTGTTTTATGATGTCTTAGGTGACCCCTGTGAAAGGGTCGTTCGACCCCCAAAGGGGTCCCGACCCACAGGTTGAGAACCACTGTAATAGATGTATGTCTGTGTATGTACCTTGATACAGTGTTTATTACAGAAGAGACAATATGGAGAAACTTTAGAATGGACAAATGCTGATAGAGAGATACTAGGAAGTGTTTTGTTGCAAAGAAGAATGGTACTGCATGTGAAAAGAAACAAAAATGGTTTTATGTAAGAGCATACTTTTCCTACTTTGTGAAACAGAAGTGAAAGTGAGGTATGTCAGGAAATAATTAAAAGTAATGTTGATTACTTTAGAAGAATATATAGTAAATGAAGAAGAGACAAAGTGAAGATGATCAGGCAATGAAGGAATGTATATGGAATAGAAAAGTGATCAAAAGTCCATTGGAGGCACGAAGCTCATAAATTTGAAAAAAAATATATGTATATTGGGATATTTTGACCATCAAGTGAAAAAGAATGGATTTGAAATGAATAAATGGATTTTGAATGAATGAATGAATGAATTTTGAAATGAATGAATTTGAAAACGAATGAATTAATGAATTAATTTGAAAACAGATGAATGAATTTTAAATGAATGAATTCATGAATGAATGGATGAACTAACCAACAAAAGAATCTTGAGATGAATAAATGAATGAAATAAATGTTGGTTGGTGGTGCCCAGGGTGAGGGCGTTCTCTGTGGGCGCACCGACCCTCTGGAATGGGTTACCCACCGACCTTCGTACCACCCCTGACCTCCGCTCCTTCCATCGCGGCCTGAAGACAACAGATCTGCTGATGTGATCTCACTTTTAATCAATTGGGGATTGGGTGTTTTAAATTGTGTTAATTCATTTTTAAACTTTTTATTGTTTTTATGGTTTTAACTTCTGTAAGCTGCCCTGAGTCCTTCGGGAGAAGGGCGGCATATAAATTGTGAAATAATAATAATAATAATAATAATAATAATAGTAATAATAATAATAATATTTTCATCCAATTTTGATAGTAACTCCATTTTCTATGCATCTTCCAGTGAAGAAGTTTGCAAAGTAATATTTTGAAAGAGCTATTTGGGTGAGTGAGGAAAGCTGCTTCTACCTGCCACCTAGATTCACGTCTTAATAGAGCTGGAAAAAAAAAGCCCTTTCAAAATCCTGTAGCAAGTTTGAGTGAACAACTCCTCTTAAGTTGCTCCACAGGAGTGAAAAATTCTTCAACCGCGTCTCAAGAGCAGATCTCTCCTTTAACAGAACTGTTTATTTATCCATTGATGAAGCTTTCAGACACTAAAACAAGCATCACCCTCGCCTGGGCATCCCAGGGTTGAGATGTAAATCTGTGTATTATCCACATATTATTTTTTTAAAAAAGTTTTTTATTACAAACAAAACAATAAAAGCATAACAACAAACAAAAGAGATATACAAAGACCGTAAAAACAAAGATGTTGGACGTAGATCGGATTCAAGAGTCCTCTGTAGTATCTAATTGTAGTTAATTTAACTTTCCAACAGTCAACTCCCTCTTAGTTTCTTTGAAGATTTCCCATTTATTTGTCCAATTATAGAATTTTGACCATTGAGGTTTTTTTTGTCCTTCAATTCCAAGGCTAGACAGTCCATTTCTGCACATGTATAAATCTTCTGAATTAGTTCATCTTCTGTCGGAATATTTGTTACTTTCCAATTTTGTGCAAAAGATATTCTGGCCGCTATGAGAATGTGAAGTATGAGATATTTCGAGCTTTTAACAAAACAATTTCGTGTAATCCCTAGAAGGAAGAGTTCAGGGGCAGCTTCTATTTGGGTCATCAAAATTTCTTCGAGCCACTTTTTAATCAAATTCCAAAATATTTTAGCTTTAGGGCATTCCCACCACATATGGTAATAAGTAGCAAACAACCCAAGGTTTAAGGCACACCACATTCCAGTCAATGGTACTGTAACTATTCAACAAATCATGTTTAAGAAATCATGGCTTAATGCAGAGTGCATTAAGAGTCACAATATTGCTTTAAAGCATGAAGGCAGCCTTGTTCAGATGAAGTAGGCTGGGACATGGCCAGTTGACTTTGAAGGAGAAAACAAATCCCTTGAAGGCAAGGCAAGTCAGGAAACAGAGCCACGGGGCGCTCTTCTTTACTGAAATGGGGTATAATCATGAAAGCCTGGCAGAGATTCTATCTTCCTTCTTATACCAAAGTGAATCAAGGTGGGCAGCCTTGAGTTTCTTCCTCACCCTCCTGTCCTATCCAGGTAAAGCTGATGCTTATATTCTTTCTTCAAGGTAATCTCTATATTGCTCTAACAATGCAGGAACTCACAATTTTCCTGCCATTCCTCCTGAGCAGGGGTAGAGTGATCACATCAGAATGACAGGCATCTGCCACAGAATTCGGGTCTCCGAAAACATTGCTTCCAGTCTCCATTTAAGCAGGTATTATCGTAACACCTTCCAAACAACCAGTTGCCCAAGTTTTATGATTTCATTACGGAAATGAAACAGGTTTTCAGCAACCTGTTTGGGTTGGCTGTTTCAGTAAACAAGGCAGCAGGGGACAGAGAAGCATTCTTCTTCTGCTGGTCTACAGAGACTGCAGAGACTCAACGGTCAGCCCAACTTGCTCTTCCTGGCCAACGGAAGAGCCCTAAGACACGTTAAACAACTGGTGCTTGTCCATGGATCAGAAAGGAGCTTGTCATCCCCTCCCTCCCCCGCCCGCCACCTCCAACTTTCTCCTCTGTAACAAGCCATGTTGGTGCTTCTACTTGCTATGGTGAGAAGCCAGGCTACAAGGAACAAGCCAAACAATTCCATCAATGGTCACACTGCAAAACCTGGGCACTTCTGCAGCAACGACAGGAAGCTCTGCAACCACCTGAACTGTGAGCACCAAAGCCACATGGCCTGAGATGATCAGCAGGAGACACAATCCTGCACAATTCCCAGCAGGTCCTTTGGGAATGCTCTAAACCTGAGTAGATGGGGTGTGGCGGATATATGTTTCTGTGTATACAGGTAGTCCTCTACTTACAACCACAATTTGGACCAGAACTTCTGTTGCTAAGTGAGGCAGTTATTAAGTGAGTCATGCTCAATTTTATGATCTTTTTTGCCTTAGTTGTTAAGCGAATCACTGCAGTCAAGTGATTCATTAGGCAAATCTGGCTCTTCCCATTGATTTTGTTTGTGGAGAACCAGCTGGGAAGGTCGCAGATAATGGCTACAGGACCTGAGGACTCTGCAACTGTCATAAATATATGCAGTTTCCAGGCACCCAAATTTGTATCACATGACTGTAGGGATGTTGTGATGGTTGTAAGTGTGAAGACAGATGCAAGACACTTTTTTCAGTGCTGTTGTAAAGTAACTTCAGTCACTGTATGGTTATTGACTACCTATAGACAGACAGACACACACACACACACACACACACACACACACGTAAATGAGTGTGAGCACACAGAGCTTCACCATTTTTAGATATACTAAAATCCATACGAAAGGTTAGTGAAACAAACAGATGTGACTGCCATTTTGACTTTTTTGATACTGTTTTGCAGCCCCAAACTCCACTCCCCAGGCCTGCATTCTTCAAAGTGTCAATTCTTCAAACCCAAACAACTGTGACCCCTGGCAATCCGTTCTTGCTTGCCTGAAAGACAGGAGCTGTGCTGAGGACCAGTCTACTATAGGGATTCTGAACATTCACAAGCCCCCCTCCCACTCCCCCCCCCCAGTTATTTCCAATAACAGCTGTGGGATTGTCAGCATAATTTATTCCCCTGTGAGGGCAGCTACAGGCCCCACTGAGAATCTACTCCAGAGTTATGGGTACCCTCATTTTCACAGAGCCCCAGGAAAATATTAACAGTTGCTAATTCTCTCTGATAAAACCATGATTTTTTTAAAAAAATGGGATATATCCAGAAGCTCAGCTGAAAGACTACATTCCTGGAATCAATTTGCTGTAATTCATCTTGCAAGTATAAAATTATTTAGCACCCAGCTCAGTCGATTCCGTTCTAAGCCCATGGAACCACTGCATTGACTGAAGTGCCTTCTTTCTCTTCTTTTCAAGAAAAGGCGAGGCAAGGCTACAGGTTGGCCTTCTGGAAAAGCAAGTCTGAAACTAGCTAATCAGATCAGTGGCTGTGTGATGCATCTCTTTTCTTTTGCTATCATCATCAGTCAATGTTTAAAATGTCTGGATTTTCAAGATAATCTTGTTTTCCTGCTTATTTTTAAGGAATAATTTTTAAGGAATAATCAAAATTTCAGTTCTGTTTCTGGCACAGGAAAGGGAATTTCAGTGGGAAATTGACATGAAACCACCACACCTGTGCAAATACCTGAGAAGACTGGGGCTGGGGACCTGTGGGTGGGAAGAGCGCTTAAGGACTGGGTGTGGGGATACCCAGCATTGCCTCACCAGCAGCTCACACGCACAAAACAGCCCAAGCAGAAGTAATAACTCACAGAAACCAAACTCACAGCTTGCCAAAACAAAAGTCTAGCAGAGAGATGGCAAAGCTCTTAGGAAGTGCTGAGGCCGAAGCCCCCTTCAAAGAGAGGTTCTCAAAAGAAGGTGGACCTTTTGTCAAAAGAGTCCAGCCAATGCAGGGCTCTCTAAACCAGCACTTGTGTCTCCATTCCCCAGTCAGCAAGGTTGAGGAACCCTGCTCTGAGCAGACTGAGACCTTGCTGCCCAACCTTTCCAAGGAAAACAAAAGGCTGGGATTAGGCTTTGCTTCTCTTTAAACCCAGCACAAAATATCACACAGATGGCATTCCTGGGCATGGCCCCAATCAAACGCACGCCCCCCCCCCCAAATGAGCAAGCAGCTTTTTT
>JANHFM010002250.1:129276-140024 GCA_032468115.1 Grayia smithii
TCAGTTCCTAAGACCATCAGAAATATGTGTTTTCCGATGGTCTTAGGCGACCCCTGTGAAAGGGTTGTTTGACCCCCAAAGGGGCCCCGACCCACAGGTTGAGAACTGCTGTTCTGAAAGATCTGGAAAAGAGATATTGTGGTTTTATGGTGTTAAAGGGATATTGTTGCAGGATGTAAGCTGTTCCAAGCAATCCTGCAAATTGCTGCTGACTGCAATTGACTGATGGTGATTTTGTCATTGCTCTAGATCAGGGATGGCAAACTTGTATCATCACATTGTCATCATGGGATGTATTGTGACTTTCCCCACCTCGTTCGCTAAAATGGGGGTAGGCATGGCCAGCACATGATGCATATGGCCCACAGGCCGCAAGTTTGACACCCCTGTTCTAGATGTTTTGGGATTGCATCCAAGGCACCTATTACTACTGGAACTAGCTTTACTTTCTTTTGCCATAGCCATTCTTCCATTTTCATGTCTTTGTATTTTTCTTTAGCTCTTTCTCTTCTGTCATTTCAGCATTTCAATTCCATTGCTATTTGTGATTTTATCCCAGTTTATTGCTACTATGGCACCTTTCTCTAAGCCAAATTCCATTGCTATATCTATGCTGAAAATTCTTACAGTATTTGTCAATGGCTGAATTTCCTATTTCCTATTATTGTTCATTACATAGTCAGCCAGGTGTTTAGAATGGATTTGATATTTTTTCTTATTGAGTTCTTCCCAATAACCTAGCGTAGGCAGAGGTTATTACCATTTATGCCATAATATTTCAATTTTGGTTTTGAAATTTTGATCCTTTTGATTTTCTCCAATTCGTTATCTTCTATTTTACTATCTCTTATTATTTCAACATCAATTACCCACACTTTCTTCCTTTCAACCACAGTTAAATCTGGTATTTATGAACCAAGACTTTATCAATTTGTATTTGGAGCTTCCATAATATTTTAATCTGCTCATTATTAAATTTTTTTTCAACTCTATGTTCCTTTACTGGTACATAATAATTTTTCCAGTGAATCATTTTGGCTATGTTAAATCAATTTATAATCAGTTTGTGTGAACTTCTTGCACAAATTGAGTATATGATCTATTGTTTCTTCTGCCTCTTTGCACAATCAACCTTTTGGATAATTTGATTTTTCAGTTCTGGCCTCGGTTATATTCGTTTGAACAATTTGCTCTTTAGCAGCCAAAATCAAGCCTTCAGTTTATTTTTTTAATGTTCCAGTTGTAAGCCATTGTCAGGTTTCATTTTTATCCACTTTGCCCTAGATCTTCTGCAGAAATTGACTATGTAATGCTTTTATTTGCCAGCATTCTGATTGTTTTGTCATTAGGTTATTTCAATATTCAGATTATGATACTCACACATTCAATAAATTCCAAATTTTAATTTGCATCAGTGTTTGTTCTTCTCTGTCTTACATAATGAGCCAATCTATGCTTTTCTCCTTTGACAATTTGTTTGACTTGAAGTAAAGCTCTGCCTCCATTTCTGTGGGGGCAGTTATAATCTATTTTTTAAATCTCTTTAAAGCAAAACATTTCTTTTAACTGCAGAGCTTCCTAATGGTAAATATTCTGACATTCTGGGACAATTTGCATTAAGCAGTTGTTAATTTACCAGATTAATGGAGTGTCAGCTGACCAGATAAAAACCATGGAAACTTGCTCCACTGGTTAAAAACAGTTTGAACTGCAGACACTAATACATGCATTCCAAATAAACACAAGCTGCTAAGTCTTACAGATCAAATAATGATCAAACGCAAAGGTGCTAGGTTCTGTTGAAAAATTGGCAACTTTAAAATAGACTTCCTTCCTTCTGCTTTAACTCAAAAAATTCAGCAAACATTCCAGCCAAAACTACTGAAGCTGAATTAGTCTCACCCTTCACCCTACCTAGCTACTTTTTTTTTGGTCTTGAATCATTTCTTAAGACAGCATTGACAATGTTTTTTTTTTCTCAACAGCCTGCTTGTCTCAAACTTAGGCAGACATAAGAGGTGCTGTCTGAACCAATTCTCCTTAGGCATTACTTGAAACATCATAAAATGTAAGGACTAGAAGAGATCTTGGATATGATCAGGTCCTGTACCCTGTACAGGAAGTTATTCCTCCAACAATGATTATGGCCAGCAACAACATTGGATAGAGGTAGATTTGAACCTGAGTAGAGCTGAAATGGGCAGTCCATATGAACCTAGCCACGCCCCCCCCCCCCCCCCAAAAAAAAAACTTGGCAACAATAAGATGAGTGAGCTCTATTCTCAAAATTACCCAGCCAAAATTTTGTAAATTATTTGGGGGATACATACATACATAAATACATACATACATACATACATACATACATACATACATACATACATATATGAAACAATATTAAGGTTAGTAAGGGTGATTTTTATCTAGCCCTGCTAGAATTTTTATGTGCTTGGTTTCAAGCTTTTTTTGATATTTTTATATTTTACAGTGGATATGATTTCTAAGGTTCCTAGAGTCACTAACTCAGGACACTAAGTATATTTGGAAAATGAGTAAAATAGATGGTGAAAAATTTATACGTTCGGGGAAAGGAGATGAAAGAAAAAATCTTACAATTTTTTTTAAAAAATTGTTTAATTAACTTTTACTCAGCTTTGCTTCAGCTCTTTCAAAAATGGTTGAAGATTACAGTCCTTTCCCACCTGTGCCCATGTGTTTAGATATTTGGGTTTCTGGAAGAAAGCACAGAGATTTATATGTTTGATTCAACTAGATCTTTCTCCTCAAAGAGAGCCATGTCCTAAGGTCAGATATTACCATGTTTGGGTGATATAAACTGTGGGATATGATTATCACACACAAACTATTAAATAGGGCAGCGGTTCCCAGCCCCGGGCTGTGACCCATTTGGAAATGGGGTGGGCAAGCATAGGCACATGTGCAGCTCTACTTGGGTGAGCAGTGGGCATTCACACATGAAGCTTTCATTTGTACAAGTGACGGGCACGTGTACCTGCCACTTCAGCAATTGGAGAGGCATGCAGTTATGCATGCAGCTGCCAGTCACACAGAACCATCCCCTCTCCTCCCCCACTTCCGGGCCACCAAGCGGGAAAGGTTGGAGACCGCTGAAATTGTGCCCATAGATTGTGAATTGAGTCAGGAAGCCCTAAAAATACTTGAATTAATGCTACTTGAGAATTCTAGGGAATATGGTCTGGAGCAGGGGTGTCAAACTGGTGGCCAGCAGGCCAGATGCATCACATGCAGGCCACGCCTACCCCAGCTCCGTGAAGGGAAAAACAGCACAATATGTCACATAATGGTAGCACGACACAGCGAGTTTGATACCTGTGATCTGGAGGATCCTTGATTGGGGATAGCTGAACTGAAACTCAGAATGGTCTTTGTTGTAAAAGCAGATCAATCCACAGACTATTGAAGGGTTAGTCATTTCACAGAAGGCATTGTTGAGTGAAAACTGGAATTCTGTACATTATTTAGACATTTCTGAATTAGCTTCATCAAATTTCCCAAGGAGCTTTCATACTGATAAAAACAATAGTAGCTGCCAAGAGGTGCAAGCAGTTGTGAGTGCATCTAGTCAGTGATTAAATGAAAGGAATTTTGCTAATCCTCTTATAGAGATGTTGTTTCATGCCAAAATCTCTTGGTTTCTTCATTAAGGCAGTCAATCTGCATTTTTTAAAGTAAAGGCTTGATATCTGCAAAGCAGATTTCAACTCCTGGATTAAATGATAAATTAGCTTTTGGAATAAAATGCACATTGTGTAGCTTGGATTAAGTTTACAAGTATGAAACCATAAAACTGCAGGGGAAGGAAAAAAAGTAGGTTAAAGAATTAACAACCGCAACAACACATTTGCCCTTCTGCTCCAAATCTCCAATGACCCTTTTTGACACCAGAGAGCTAGCACCAATTACAAATAACTAGCCAATAGCCACCCTTATGCATCAGATAAAAAGGGACTGCAAGTAATTATCTGTCTGTGTATATGTGTGTATGTGTGTTGTCATTCAATTGTACTGATCACTTCTTAACTTTTTGTTCCCTTTACCCACTTTCTTACTTGCCTCCATTGGGGCAAACTGCAGTTAGCAGAGAATGATTTTCGCAGAAAGAGAAATAACTCCTCACTTTTTGATACTGATGCTTTGATTGAATTCCATATCCTCTATGGTTCTGGGATTTGAAATATTCAAAATATCTGGAGGCACAAAGCTGGGGAAGCTACTCTAGTCTACTTGGAGCAAAATTAATACGGGCAAAATTAGACCTTTGTTGTTGTAGGTCTTTGTTGTCTTCTAATATTCTTCTTCCTTGTTCTTCCATTGCAATATCTTTATGAAGTCAGTAGGATCTAAGGTTTAACACAGAACTCATAAAAAATAAACAAGAGCTATGTGCCATAGCTTTTATTTCTGCTATTGACGCCACTACTGCCCTCCTCCAGTGTATATTACTTTCCACTAAAAAAACCCCCAAACAGCAAACAGTGAAAAAGAACAAGACACTATTTCAACAATTTTCTTTTCATCAAGCAAAATTAGTAAACCAATTAATTAAACAGAGAATAAATTATATTGTTTATTTAGTGAAGCTCAAATAACTTAATGCCACTGCTTAAAAATACCCCAGGGTATGCTTGAAAATATAAAACTACTTAAAAACTTTAGATTTCTGATGGAAAGACAAAGGGCAGTATTTTTGAAACCTCTTGAGAACTATGAACTTTTGTCATCTCTTGAGAGGCTACTGCCAAGAGCTACTTTCTAAAATAGGCTTGTAAAGCTGGTAATCCGTAAGTCTGAACAGGGAGTAGCAGCTAAGTATTGTGTCTTATCAGAACCTTTGGAAACAAGAGGTTTCTCTTAATCTTATGGGGTTTCTCCTCCTTTCCTTGGACATTATCTCAGGTTCATTCCTTATTTCTTTTCAACGAAGAACAGGTGCAATAGAATATTTGTAGCTCAGGGTTAAAATGAGGGGTCTTTGGTGCTCTCTGAGCTTGGTTGTTTTCTTGCAGATGTTTCATTATCCAAACTTGGTAACATCATCAGTGCTGGTGATGTTACCTAGTTTGGGTAATGAAACATCTGCAAGAAAAAAAACTAAGCTCAGAGAGCAGAGCGCCATAATGTACACATTGCTAAGCTCAGAGAGCTTAGTAATGTGTACTAAGGACCCCTAATATACACATTCCTAGTACTGACATGAGTTTTGGGGTGTTATCTTATTTTTCATAAAAGAACTGTGAATGAAACTTGTCATTGGATAGATGTTGATGTCAGATGTAGGTCCCACTGAAATCAGTTACAGGGGCTACTGGGAGTTGGAACAGAAAGATGAAATGGCTTAGAATAGTGTTGTTTAACTATCACTTTTTCAGAAGGCTACTATGGCTTTGCAGCAATCTGGATGTGAAGGGCAAAGTGTGATTTGAATTTGACATGGATTTGTACATAATAAATCTCTTTGGAATGTAGTCTTTTCCCAGGATTGTGCATATTTGCAGAGGACAGATATGGGATCCCAAGGAAAAAACACACACATCTGCTTTAGATGTACTCTATGCATGCTATTTCCCACTTTTTGCAATTTTACTAATTCCTGGGGCCTTGATTTGGGCAGACAATCCACAATGGATGGGTTGCTAGTCCCGGAATAAGCAGTTTGCGGATAGAAATGGTCTAAACTTCATATTTGTCACTCCTGTAGCTCCTGTGATTCAGCATGCAAGTAGAGAGCTTTTGATCAAACAACCAATTTTAGCCCTAATTGTATATTTTCTATTAACTGTGATGCTTACTATGTGTGGCTGACTTAGAAGCTGCAGCTAGTAGATATTGTGATGATACTGCTGTCAAAACTGCATACAGAATACATGCCAGGCTGGTTTTAAATAACCATATTGACTACTAACACAACTTTAGTATAGTTTAAAGTTTAAGACCTTTATATCTAATATAGTCTGCCTTCCAGAAGGTACTTTTCTTAATTTGTTATCCTATGCACTATTAAAGGGACATGGTGGCTCAGTGGCTAAAATGCTGAGCTTGTCGATCGAAAGGTCAGCAGCTCAGCGGTTCGAATCCCTAGTGCCGTGTAACGGGATGAGCTCCCATTGCTTGTCCCAGCTTCTGCCAACCTAGCAGTTCAAAAAGCATGTAAAAAATGCAAGTAGAAAAACAGGGACCACCTTTGGTGGGAAGGTAACAGCATTCCATGCGCCTTTGGCATTTAGTCATGCTGGCCACATGACCACGGAGACATCTTCAGACAGCACTGACTCTTTGGCTTTGAAATAGAGATGAGCACCGCCCCCTAGAATTGGGACTGACTAGCACATATGTGTGAGGGGAACCTTTACCTTTATGCACTATTAACATGTAGTGCTTTAGTTGTTCTGCCCTTTTATCCTTAAGATATTTTCTTAAATGAAGAAAAACACAAAATAATTATATCTGAGTGACAATGACATCTGGAAAATTCCTAAATGTAGTGTGGTGGTTTCATGAAATAAAGTTTGGCTTTCTTTCTTCCAGATGTTCTAAACTAATCTAATTCTCAACTATATTGGCACATGGTCTGAAGCATATTGGGGTTTCATTAGATGTAGAAAGAATGATAATTAAAATGTATGTATGTATGTATGTGATTGTATGTACAGTATATGTTTTTATATAGAAAGAGGGGGAGGGAGGGAAGGAAGGGTGATTTTCTTTAGGTATACTAAAATTGAAGAGATATCTAATAAAGAAAAAGTTAAGTCAGAATAACAGAGTTGGAAGGGACATTGGAGGTCTTCTTGTCCACCCCCCTACTCAAGCAGGAGTCCCTATACCATTCCAGACAAGTGGCTGTCCAGTCTTTTCTTAAAAGCCTCCAGTAATGTAGTGCCCACAACAGCTGAAGGCAAGCCATTCCACTGATTAATTGTTCTCACTGTTAGGAAATTTCTCCTTAGTTCTAGATTGCTTCTCTTCTTGCTTAGTTTCCACCCATTGTTTCTTGTGTTGCCTTTTGGTGCTTTGGAAAATAGGTTGTTCCCCCTCTTTTTTGTGACAGCTTTCAAATATTGGAACATTGCTATCATGTCACCCCTAGTACTTTTTCACTAGATTAGACAAACCCAGTTCTTGCAACTTTTCTTCATATGTTTTAGTCTCCAGCCTCCTAATCTTTTTTGTTCTTGTTTGCATTTTTTCCAGAGTCTCAACATCTTTTTTTATAATATGGTGATCAAAACTGGATGCAGTATTCCAAGTGTGGTCTTACTAAGGCTTTATAAAGCCGTACTAATACTTCATTCGATCTTGATTCTATCCCTCTGTTAATGCAACAAAAAGTTATTTAATTTATAAATAAAACAAAAAAGTTATTTATTTATGAGGAAACACCAAGGAAAAGATAATATTTTTTTCAAGTACCACAGAAGAGCTGGCCACTCAGCTCCTCCAGTTTTGTTTATCACTGGATTAATTTTCTCCCTCTTTCAGTTATATTTCCCTTTGTCATGTTTCTAGCAGTGAGGCCATTATTAGAGGCTGCCCTGAATGTGAGAGGCAAAGGGAAAGGGGGAGGCTGAGGGAGGAGTGATAACGACAAAGGCTTTATTCTCCTGTCCAGACCATCCGCAGAGTGGGCCCAGTGATCAGCTGAAACTGAACCCTGAATTGCACGTTTTTTCGGTGCTTCAGGCAAGGGCTGGGCTTGAGTTACAAAGCTGAATCTCTCCCATCAATTAAAGTCTGTGCACAAAGCAGCTGCATTGAGTGGAAGGTGAAGGAGATTTAATCTTCACCTTTCACCTTGGGTCAGAATACAAGGTTACCAAGGCAGGCTGTTATTAAAAATGGATTGTTCCTGTCAACTTAATGTTAATTTTTTTGTAGGTAAAGTTATCAGAGACATTCTTCCTGGCTCTTCTAAGAGTCTTGCACTTGCAGCAAAATTACAGAGGAAGCATTAAATGGTGAAAGGCAAAACAGAAAATATAAGAATCTCTAGATTCCAACACCTTTTCTTCCTATTTGCCTTCTAAGAAGGTACCTTGCAGGCAAGACGACCTGTCTGGGAAAATATAATTTCAGGAAGGCTGCTAGAATAATACATGAAATAATGTTCAATGCAGTAAATGGATAAATGTATATTTTTAATTTGTTGTTTTAAACTACAGGAGATGGGCAATTTACATGAACAAACCTTGGGTCAGGCAATTGAAGTTTTGCATTCTTAACTCTGCAATCACATCTCTAAGAATTATCTCAATCTCCAGAGAAGATATGGGAGAAATCAATGATTCACACTAGGAACAACTTCTCTCTACTGCTTTTTTTGGTGATGGATGGAGCATAGTTTGTTCTCTCTTTGTTTTACTTAAAAATAAAAAAGTTATATGATAGTACCAACATGGAAATAAAACCAAATGTATTTTTTGTAAAGAAAGAATGAAACATTGGTAAAACCAAACGAACAAGTTTTAAAGTCTTGTTTAGAGACTTAGAGATTTTATTAATTTATTTGAGTTTTTGAAGGTTTCTGAATATAATGTTCCATCAATGGGGTCTTTCTTCCTGATTAGGATAACATCTATGTATGAAGTAATACGTTAATAAGCATAACCTATGAAACCATCTTTCATACATATCTATTTTCAACTTTATGCATTTAATTGGATTGGATTCAGTTGGATGTTTTGTATGTACTGCTCTTATCTCTCTCCCTGTCTCTCTCTCTATCTTCTCTCTACCTTCCTTTCTTTATGACTAATGTCAATGCTAATTCTTATTTGTTGACATTGTTACAGTTAGGATTGTATTATAGATTTTATATTATCAATCTATATGCTAAAATTAACTTGACACCTGAAAAGGCATCCTAGTAATACTCCACATACACACATACAGTACATGATTTTTGCCATTATACCTTAGTTTGCAAATCATATGTATTTAAAAGAATAGTCATTTATTTAATATATCAGAAGAGATACAATCCATAGAGAGATGTTATAGGGTATAGCTTTCAGGATCTATCCAAGGAGTTTGGATAACTATCCACCATTTGGCTAGCTAATGCTGAAAATGTGAATAGAAACAAGAAAGGAAGGAAGGAAGGAAGGAAGGAAGGAAGGAAGGAAGGAAGGAAGGAAGGAAGGAAGGAAGACCATTATGCTTTTACCTGTTCTGCATGTGTGAAACAGCCAAAGAAAATTGTAAATTAGACGCACAGAGGCACAGAAGAAAAATACACACTTCTTAAATACTGGGGAAAAAAATAAATTATATACAATCTGTAACTGAATAACTATTATGTTGTTGGTTTGAGTTCTGAGCTTGGCAATTTGTTTGCAAACATTTCATCCCCATTCGAGGAGACATCGTCAGTGCACTTTGGATCAGTGCGCAAGGAGAGAAAGGGAATTCCTGGAAGCCTGGTTTTCCACCAATAAATTAATAAACAGACACATCGACATCTACCCAATCTACCAACCACTTAGAACGAAAGAACAAAATCAACCATGATCCTGAAGGCAGCATTTAAAGACCAACTAACAGCCATGCTGCAAACAAAGTTATAACTTGACAGATCACAAGGAATCGGACCACATCACATGCAGCCAATCAAATCAACCTGAAACCAGACCATTACATCATCAGAAGACATCCGAAAAACAACACTAATTTACATCACACAGAAGGTACTTAAAACCAAGGACTATGACTCAGCAACTGCAGCCAGCAAATCCCACAACACAAAATCAGACCAGGACTCAGAAAGGTATTTAAAGGCCAGTGCTCGCCCAGACAAGCACAATCCAAAGCACACTGAAGATGTCTTCTTGAATGGAGATGAAATGTTTGCAACCAAATTGCCAAGCTCGGAGCTCAAACCAACAATATAACTATCGACCTGAGTTACTAATATTCAAAGACATTGAATAACTTTTTTCCTTTGCTGTTCTCGCAATTTGTCCTTTTTCCGCTTTAACATAATTATTTTTTCTTTCTGCTGTTGCTTTTGATATCACTGAAACACTATGTACTTTTGCCATGCAAGCAAATCTCCCATAAGAGTACAAATTAATTCTCTGGAGAAACTTAATATTAATACTCAAGCATCTGCTCACCTTAAGATTCTGCAATATCAGTTTGCAGATAATGTTTTTTGTCAGTTATTCCGAGACAGTTTTTTTCAATTTTGTCTGTAATAGTAAGATACAAGCTATATCTAATAAGCCAGAAACATAGCAGAACAAAATTCCCAGGGGGGTGGGAGAGAGAGAGAAAGAGAGAGAGAGAGATTTATTGCCTCTCTCCATATATAATAGAAATAATAGTAATTGTTATTACTTTAATCATTAATTAAAACATATTTTAAACATTAAAAAAAGAAACTGAAGATGTGATTTAACTTTCTAAGAGCAAGCTATTCCAATTAATGTAATCAAGGTCAGAACTGAAAAATCATCAAAATGCAGATTGCACAAAGAAGTTCAAGAAACACGAGTTGAATAATATATTGTTACAATATGGTAGAATGTCTGGTTTTAAAGTAAACAAACAGAAAACTAAAATGTTGGTAAAAAATATGGGTGCTAAACAAAAGATCGACCTACAGGAAAAATCAGGATATGAGATAGCTTTAAAGGTTAAATATTTGGGAATTTACTTAACAACTTCAAATGCTAAGTTATATAAAAATAATTACCAGCCATTATGGC
>JANHFM010002250.1:164143-183821 GCA_032468115.1 Grayia smithii
AAATATCAAGCCTATAAACAAAATGGCTGACTGACTAAAAACTGACTAAAACTGACTAAACTGAAAAACAAAATGGCTGACAGGAAGTAAACTAAGACGAATCCAACTGACAACAGACAGGAGGGGGAAACAAGGGAACATACCAAATCTCAACAATAATACATTCTAAGCTGCTGTGGCAGCACATTACCCCTTGAGATGTGGTGTCCTCCACATTTCGGGGGGTGGGGGGTGGGAGATATTCTACAGGATGGGTGCCCCAGTAGAAAAGACTCATTTTGTGGATCTTTTCCATATGTGACCCTCCCTTTTCTC
Source organism: Grayia smithii (assembly GCA_032468115.1). NCBI lineage: Eukaryota > Metazoa > Chordata > Lepidosauria > Squamata > Grayiidae > Grayia > Grayia smithii. The sequence continues at coordinate 164,459 of JANHFM010002250.1, forward strand.
CTGATTTCTAAAAATTGAACCAGTGGGAAAGATTTAGCAGCTCAATAGGACTGCTCAGTATTAATCCAAAATAGTTGTAGAAAAAAGATGGTGCAGGCTGCTGCAGAGCTAACAATTGAACTCTATTTTTTTTAAAAAAGAATTTGAAAAAGTAGTTTCTGCTCACAGCAATGAGTTGACTTTCTTTTATTATGTGTGAGTTATTTTAGGGAGGTACTAAAAGGAATATGCATCCGTTTTGTCAGACTGTGGTGTTCTTGCCTTATTTAGTGATGAGGCAGCCTAGAGCAATTTGTGAATGTGTTATCTTTCATTGCATAAATAATCTCTCCAGCAGTCTGTAGCACCCAGACTTTCTATGCAGACTTTCTATAAATCTGAGTAAAAGTACCACAGGAAAAATTTTTCCATTACATTTTTTTAATTAGCAACATTACTCTCATCTCTAAGGAGAAATCTTACCCTTGAGAAATTGTTAGAAAATTTCTCTCCTTCTTCAGGAATTCTTAGAAGTCTTCCTGTTTCTGTATCCAAAACTGAGGTGAGGAATTTGAAAAGTCTGTTGGTGCTCAGCTTTTATTTGCATGGGGGAATTTTATTTTCCCAGAAAATTAGTTAATGTGTTGCATGACTGAAAAAGAAATAGAAAATCAAAACCAAAGACTTCTGTTTCTTTTTGCAATTCTTGCTCCCCATTTCCCATGGCAGAAGTACACCTCACAGCAAGGCTCCAAAGAAAGCAGGAGATTGTGTATGAGCACATGGAAAGGAAAAGAGAAATGGTGAACCCAATGTTACATGTAATGCTAAGCTATAATATACCTTGCTTATTTTGGGCTTTATTTGATATATGGACACAAACACACACACACCAGAAAAATGTGGTTGCAGACCAGAGTAAAAGGGTTTTAGCAATGCATCAAGCCAAAACCAGCAAATCCCATTATGGCTTATTTATGAATTAGAAATAACTGCTATGTTGCTTCAGGCCCGTGTTTTTCAAACTTGGCAACTTAAGATGTGTCCCTTTTCTACTATCAATTCAGGAAGAGTTTATTTTCATGTCTAACTTTTGATGAAAAGTAGGAACAAGTCGGGGAATAGGAATATTAAATAAATAAAAACATTTTAAATGAAGAACAGGGACTGAAAGACCAAACTAAGTTACCTAAGTAACATAGTAACTACAATTAACTTCAATTGTACCTACAATTAGCAATCTATCACTTTATTAATTCCTGTATGAATTCAGATAAAGACTTTTCCCAATGGAGTGTGGTGGCTCACATGGTTAGGACTCTGGGCTGATGATTGGCAGGCTTGTTCAAGACCCAGTTTCTCCACATGATGGGGTGAGCTCCTTTCACACGCTCCAGCTCCTGCCAACCCATCCATTTGAAAGTAGATGATTATAAGTAGATAGATGGGTACCATTTTAGTGGGCAATTTAACGGGGATATGAAAACTCCTGGGAGTTTCCTGGCCAACAGTGATGCCATTGTTTAATCCTTTCAACCTGCTCCCAACATGACTCTTGTAGTAGTAGCACTTTTCCCTTTCTAAATTGGACTTCTTTTCCTTGAATTCATGCAGGATTCTGTAACCTCTGCTGGATCTATTACCCATCCTAATCTCACAAAAGAAAAACAGAACAGTTAAAATCTTAAGAGAGGTTTCAATAAGCTGTTATGATTTTTTTTTTTGGTGGATGGGCAGTCTAAAATTGTTTTCAAGGTCTGGTGGGCAGCCAAAAAAGAAATGGTGGCAGAAGCACCATGCCGAAAAAGCCATGATGATTAAAGGTATGGGAAGGATAGTCAACAGTTCTGAAAAGCACTGTTTTGGGGAAAGCCTACTTATGCTTTCATTTCTTGGCACAGAACAGAAAATATTACAATCTGGTCATTGGGCTAATGGTACTAATGGGTTCATTGTTGAATCCTTAACAATTGATGATTGATGCTCTTTAGTCCTTACTCACACACAAGCTTTCCCCACAGCAATCTACAGGCATTGTGAAGATAACCTTCTCCAACATCTGATGTGAAGGCAAACTAGGTTGATCCTGCAGCTTCAACCACCTGCCCTGCCCTCTGCATATTGACTCCCTTTGTGTGCAGACAGCACAGTGAATTTTCAACCTTACTTCAGAGTTGTCAACTTGTTTGCTGGTGCCTTGCATTATTTTCTCTTGGCAGACCAGTGACAAAGCCTGTATGGAACATGTGTTTAAAAGTCAGGGAAAAATGCATTCAAGTAGCCATGAAAATCAGTTAAGCTTGAACCCATTGAATTTTCCAACAGGTCATTGATCAATAGCCTTTAGATATGTAATGAATAGACGTACTCTGGATTCTGTCAGGTGGTGTTTTCCTTTGGAACTGATAAATTGCACCCTTTTGTGTGAGCCAGCTGAGGTTTGAGGCAAGACAGCCTGTGCTGGTATTTGCTTTGGCTCCAACAATGCCATACGCTTGCAAAAATACAGCTGACAAAGGGTGTTAAAAATATCTGAAAAGTTATTTTCACACCTTGCCAAGGGCTTTGAAGCCATGCCCTGTCAGATTTGTGTAGAATGGATCTGCAAGAAGAATGATCAGAAACTTTAGGATCATTCCAGAAAAATCTGAACGTATCTATTGGTGAGAAAGAAAAAAGATGAAGTTTTTAAAGCACATGCTCCTGACTTAGGATACCAATCTCCAGATTTAGTGTCAGTAGTTGCCCTATATGAACAAAGATGAGATCCACATAGTCCTGGGAAAAGCTATGGAGATTAATATCAGGAATATTGTTTCTATTACTATATTCTATTGTATCTCCATAGTCTCCAAATGCCTCTAATGACCCAGTTTCTATATAACAGCGCTGGAAGAAGACAAACATTACAGCATCTGCACAATTAACTGGGTTGCAATTCATTTTTTAGGGTTTTTTCTTTATTTCTTTTTTAAAAACTCAGCATTGGAAGAAAATGTGCTTGATCATCTGACTGTGCAATTTCCTAGCTGCAGCTGAGTCTTGGTTCATGAAATCTGGCATATCAACCTCAAGTCCTTTTTTCTTTCCTTTCTTTTTCTTTGCTAGCTTTGCAAACTTAATAAATAATTACCGGTATTTTAAAATAAAAAGGATAAGTCCAAGTGTGTACATGTGTAAAGCATTTTTTTTAAAAAAAAAAATCCAAGCCAAAGTACACCAATGGGATTTGGACAGGCTCACTGAGAGGTTGTTGGAGGGGAATAGGGAGCAACTTAGAATATCTTGCTTATGTTGACTGAATTGGTGGTTTTAACTCACCTCTAATATTTATGATTATTGGTTTGCTATGACATTTTTATCTTGTTTTTTTTCTCTGTCATATGTTTGAGATGGGCAGTTATATATACTGAACCAGGGGTCTCCAACCTTGGCAACTTTAAGCCTGGCAGACTTCAGCTGCCAGATTTCCACAGCCAGCAAAGCTGGCTGTGGAATTCTAATAATTGAAGTCTGCCAGGCTTAAAGTTGCCAAGGTTGGAGACCCAGGCACTGAACAACATAAATCCTGAAGAAAAGTAGGATGGGTGGAATTCTGACTACAATTCTGACTATTTTTATTTCAGACTCCAAGGATTTCACAGAATCTCAATCCATCCTCAAGAGAGGCTAAGCCATGCTTACGAAAGAAAGGTACACAAAGGAAAAATACCCCATTCAAAAGGAATGGTTCCTAATTCTGTTTGAAAAACAAGAGAGAAGGCAATAGAGGAGCAGAAATTTACGGTGGGTGTAGCATTTGTCTATAAATTTCAGTTCTTCTGCCCATCTTATCAAGTGGCAAAACACTAGCAAAAAAAAGTCCATTGTTGAATTCAGTAGAACTGCTGGAGAGATTATTAAAATTATGTCATCCCAACTCTTTTCATCTTTCTGAAAGCATGTATGAGGCAAAACATTTTATCAATGCTATCCAGTTCACTAGCACAAAAGATGATCAGAGCACAGAGCTCTCTGCCCCCATTTTTATCCCATCACCATTTCTTTTCTCAGCTTAAAAGGTAAAGGTTCCCCTCGCACATATGTGCTAATTGTTCCCGACTCTAGGGGATGGTGCTCATCTCCGTTTCAAAGCTGAAGAGCCAGCATTGTCCGAAGACGTCTCCGTGATCATGTGACCGGCATAACTAAATGCCAAAGGTGCATGGAACGCTGTTACCTTCCCACCAAAGGGGATCCCTATTTTTCTACTTGCATTTTTTACATGCTTTTGAACTGCTAGGTTGGCAGAAGCTGGGACAAGTAACAGAAGCTCACCCCATTATACGGCACTAGGAATTCAAACCACTGAAGTGCCAACCTTTCGATTGACAAGCTCAGCGTCTTAGCCACTGAGCCACCATGTCACTGAACCTCAGCTTACTAGATCATTTCAGGGAGCACAGAGACATATTTATAATTAAGAACATGCAGTAATAAATGACAGGAGACTGAAGGGCACTAAAATAGAGTTTTAGTGGTAAGTGTCTTGATTCATCAGCCATATATACACATTACTTAGCTTGAATTAAAGCACACAATTTCCTCCTGTGGTTGTGTAGTAGAATGAATGAAAATGAACACATAACTTCAAGGGAGGTAGAACAGGTGTGGGAAAGGGCAGTGTCACTGCAATTATGGAGAGTTGTAGAGAAAATTTGCTCAGATTTCCCAAACCTTCAGCCAAACTACCGATAAAAGGGAATGATGGGTCAGCAATGCCATCTTGCCCATCTTTATAGTATTTTTGGCACATACTACAAACAAAAGCACATCTTCACTGTATCAAAACAATTCTCTTGCCATCTTAAAAATTGCACAATCCGAATGAGAGAAGCAGCTCATTTTTGTACATTTAAAAAAAATGTAATGTTAATTCAAAGAAAGCACCATAAATCCTATGAATGTGCAGAATAATTATTTGCTAGTTTCCTATTTTCCCTATTTTAAAACAGAGAAAGTTTTGAAGAAAAAAAGAAAGTTACTTTTCCCAAAAAATCAGCAAGCTTTCTGCCAGAACAAATGGAAAACATTTCCTAGAAATAAGTTTTTGTCTAATCCCAGTGGAGAAAGGGAAAGTTATTCTATCTGTCCAATTCTATACTCAGTCATTTCCAGGGAGAAAAAAGTAGGTTGCTAATTTTCCAGAGTCAATGTGGCTAATGACAATTGGGTAGCAATTTTCAATTATCTCATGAAATGAAGTTTAGCAGCAAGCCTTATCTATTTGCATTACTAATTGTGAAGAATTGTTAGCAAACTTCTATTAACCTCTCTCAATCTTCAGGTCCGTATATTATTAATTTGTACCCTATTTTTCCTTCAGAGCAACAAGTGGAGTGCCTAGTTTTATAAGCGGCTTGTTATGACACTTAACAAAGGTTAAGTGGCATGCAAACTGGAGTTCTGTTGCAAAAATCCAGGTTTTTTAGAATACTCTGATCCAATATGCCTACATGTTGTGCAAACTCTGCATATAAATGTGCAGATAAATAATAACTCTGATTAACTACTGTATTGTTCTGGGTACTTCCATAAAGCCAGGGTCCAAATTCCTTTTGCTGCAAAGGTAAGGTTTGGTGCAAATACCATTGTATGCACCATTTTATGCCACTGCAAAAGAAGGAATCAAGAGCCAGCTGGATGATGCCATCAACTGAAAACTCAACTCATTGCCCTAGTGGGTTTGAATTATGTCTGCTGTTCCAGGAAGTAAATTGGGATAGTGTTACATGGCAATGTAAATTATGTAAATTTGTCTGCCAACCCTAGAAGATGGGCCTTGTAAAATTAAATTCTAAAAGAAAAATAATTCTACCATGAAGTCGGATTACATTTTCTTTGGGTGGCACTTTAACTTGTCTGAAAGATCCAGCATGGTCTTTGGTTTTTTACTCTTTTGCAGCACCTTTAGCTGTTTGTATGAAGTTGCAAGGAGACAAGTCCCAAAGTCTTCAGTCTATAGAAGGAGAGCTCAGCCCATCCAACCATTTATTTATGTTTGGGTGATGTGAGCAAGCTTGTGCTCTTAACTTTGTAATTCAGTCTTTCAATTCAAAATTTCTAGTTTTACTTTGCTCTTCCCTGCAGCCACAAAAAGCCATATAAAATTGATAAATGGCTGTGGAGTTTTTCCCTTTTACTTTACAGTTTAATTGTTTATTTAACCAAGAGCAGCTCCTTTAGATTTGACCTGGTCCATGTCAAGTACACTATGGTTGGAAAACTTCTCATGCTCCCATTAACTCTAAGCCATTTCCAATGTCACTTTTGATTAATAGTCCAGATACTACAAATGTCGTTAGAATTAAAGATATAAAGAAATTGTAGGAAAAGTAATGAAGTAAAAATTCATGTTGCAATCTCCAAAGGAGGGAATGCATACACATCTATTTTAAAGCAAGTTTCATTTTAAAAATAATTCTTACAACTAATTTACAACTGTTTTCTTCACGATGTTGTACATATACATAGATTGGGTGACTCTTCAATAATCTAACTGGATCACTGATGAATCACATATTGGTATCATTATGGCAATCTCTAAATTGGCCATTGCTGAAAATTCTATGAATTAGTTCAAACATCTGATTCAGTTGGAACTGGAGGTTCAAAGTTCAGAAAGGACTTGATTTGATTCATGTTTTTAATTCAAGAGCAAACTGATTTGATTAGAATTACTTAAAGATTTTGTTTGAAAAAAGCTTCTTTGGTAGGCTGTTGTCTGGAAAGCAACCAATGCCTGAACCTGCTTTATATTTTGGTAGAAAGAGATGAAAAATTGCAAGTGTATTTAGGAGGCTTTGAAGGGCTCTTAACCCCACTAAGTACTTACTGTACCTCTGGTTATATTAGAGAGCTTTTCAACACTGGGTCAAGCAGCATCAAAAGCACAAATCAGATAGTACAGTATGAATTCCCAAAACAAAGAGGAGCTTTGAGCTGCCATCAACACTGCTTCAACATAACAGCAGCTGAGAAACCCATGCTAATTCTTCTAAATAGACATGGGGTATATTTGCCCCTTCAGATTTGCTGATCTAGAACTTCCAGTAGTCCATCAGAGATGAGTGATGCTGGGAGTTATACTACAACAGTAGCATCTAGAGGGCTATAGTGTTCTTATTTCTATTCTAAGGCATATGAATAAATAGTAATCACTTTGGAAAGTTAAATCCAAAACGTGACTGGATCAAGTAAAGAACATCTAAAAACATGATTTATGTTAGGGACAATTTCATGTTGCAGACATTTTCCTTTCTCTATATATTTTCATTTCCCCTCTCCATAAAGAATGATACGTTAGAATGCCAGACCTACATATTAATTTAATTGTTTTCATACCCCATCTTTCTAAATAAGGTAGTATTCTAAGGTAGTTAGGTGAAGAGATGTTATTTCTTGATCTTGAATTCAATTTCAAAATATTTTTTGTATATATATTTAACAATTTTATATTTGATCAGGTTCTGACAATCCTTGTTGGCTTACAAAATATATCATTTGACAATAACCTCATAAAGTCCTGCACAGAAAAGCAGCCTTTTCTACCCTCCCCCCCACCTCTGGGAAATGTGGGACTATAGGCAGCTTATTCCTGTAAACATTAGTGGGTCAGCCTGATTCCAGTGAGAGCAGACAACTATCCAGTTTTCAAGCTATAAAAGGTTTTATAGATCAAGAGCATCACTTTAAATTTTACCCAGAAACCAGTGAGCAAGGGCATTAGGGACTGCAGAATAGGTATTATGAGCTATCAGTATTAGGAATTAATAAATTTGTGGACCAGTTGTAGTTTCTGATCTTTAAGGTCAGCCCATGTAAATTGCATTGCAATAGTTTAATCAGGTGATAATGAAGGTGTAAGGCAAGGCAAGGCAAGGCAAGGCAAGGCAAGGTTGCAATTGGTGTACCAATCAGACCTGGGCAAAATTCCTTTTGCCTCTACCACTGTTCAAGGAGGACCAATAACTTCGTGAGTATTGCTTGTGTCTCCAGAGATGACATTGCCATTAAAAGAGAACCATAATAAAGAAAGAACATCTCCAGCTTGCTTGGGTTTGGCTTCAACTATTCTCCACTGTTCAGATCCTTGCATCTTTCAGGCACCAGGTAGGATATCAATAAGATCTCCTCTTCAGACCAGAATGGGAATGTAAAGTTTGTTATGTTCAGCTTATTGAAGATCCCAAATGATCAGATAACCCCTTCCAGGGGTTTCATATAGACATTAAAAAAGTGGGGGAGAGAGGACCGAACAGTGCTATACATTCTGTAATTATAACAGGTGCCCTTTATGTTAACTGAAGCATTGCCTCATCCGTTGCCTCATTTCTATTTTGACCAAACACTCTAAATAGATTAAAACAAAATATTTGAGTATTTTTTAAAAACGATATGCAAAACATCCTGGGGATTTCTTTTTCAGTTGCTTATCTGCTAAAAATAGGTGAGTCGATTCCTCGACCTCCTTTTTTTTACTGTTCTTCTCATTCAACTGGAGCAAGCTCTTTTGTTTACATTATTGGGAGCTTTTGCTTGCCCTTTATCATGTTAGTAGCAGACTGGTGGGATACAAGTGGGTTCAGCATCAGTGCATGAATATAATGCCTTTTCCCTGGAAAAACAAAATATCTTGGTTATGAATTCTGATTAAAATTAATGGGGGTTTCCAGGGCATGGAAGGCTTAAGAAATGTCTGCTTAAAGGATTGCTTACACATTTTCCATTATGAACTTATCTAAATTCATAACGTGTTGCTGATGAAAGTGGTCACTCTATCACAACGCTCTTCCCAATCCTGCCTTGTCATGTTCCTTTATTGTCCTCTGATAGTACACTGTCAGATTTTGCACTTCCATCCAAAATCTTTTTTTTAAGATTTTTTAAAATGTGGAACAGCCCAGATTGTAGAGTGAAAGGAAGGGCAGAGAATAATATAGCATGGAACCATTTGCCTCCAGAAGTTATGCTGCTCCAATACTGGAGGTTTTTAAGGAGAAATTGGGCAACCATTTGCCTGAAATGGTGTAAGGTTTCCTGGTTGATTAAGGGGTTGGACTAAAAGACTTCCAAGGTCCCTTCCAACTCTGTTATTCTGTTATATAGTTTCAACTTTGATGTAAAATGCAATGAGAAAAAGGCAGCAATTTTTTCAGTGGCTTTTGGTTGTTTGCTCTGTTGAACTAAAGGAGTCATAAAATGAATGAATGTGGAAAAGTCCCAAGTACTAAAATACTCTTAGTGTGATCACGTTGAATGATGAGTGTAAATTTATCCACTCATTTCAAAAACTGAACAATACTTTGGATGAGTCTATGTGAGCTTCTCTGGGCAACATTGGCCAGTCACACTCTCTCTCTCCATTAATCTCCCTTGCAGGAGGGTTGTGAGGATTAAGTGACATGCGCTATCTAGAAAGTGCTCAAAAGAAAGGTGGGAAAGGGAGAATTAATGAAATTAAATCACAGCTTTGATTTTTTTAAAAAATATATACATTACTCAGAAGAAACAAAGATGATGGCTATGCTATTTTCTTTACTATGATATATAACTGGTTCCTCAGAATCATTCATATTCAATTAAAAATTAATTCTGTGGCACAAATACTGTATATTCCAAGTCCTGGAAACACAATAACAATTATGCCAAGCTTGATTCTACTCTTATGTCAGCCTTTATTATAAACTAGATAATCTGTGCTCATCGAGTCATTGTTTCAGAGATATTTGCTTACTTAAACAGAATGACAATGGGCAGGCAAAAAAAAAAACACCCAATAGGAGCAGGAGCAACTTCCAAATATCTGCCAGCTTCTCTATTTACTTTGCTTGTGGGAAGCTTGGAGGGAAAAGGTCAGCTGCTGTGTGAGGAGATGCAAGGGGTATGTATTACGAGTGGTACATAGGAGTCCACAAGAGGTGCTGTGTAGGTTGAGATAGGTGCATTAGTATGTCATAAGGGGGAATGGAAGACATAGGTTGAAAAGGATGGACAGGGATGCCAAGATGTAGTAGGTGTGCAGTGGGTTGGGGTTGGTCAAGAACAATGCTTGAAGGCTGCAGGGGTATATGAGAAATGCAGTGCTGGTTGGGGATGATATGCAGGTGTGGGAGAGGGTTGAAAAGGGTGTCTGGGAGTGCTTGGCAGTTTGCAGTTAGTAAGGAATGGCATGTGGGGGGAGGTACAAGGCAAGAAGGGTATGTGAAAGTGCCCAAGAGGTGTCACATGTGTTAGGGGAAGGGGCACAGGAGGGGCACAAGTCAAAAGGTTCCATGGGAATACACAAGTGAAATACACATCACAGAAGGCACACACCGGATAGGGTGGGCAAGGAAGGGTGCATGGTAGAGCACAACAGCTGCCATATGAGTCAGGGAGGGTGTGTGTGGGTGCAAAAGAAGTGCTGTGTGGGTTGGGGAAGGTGTGTGTGTGTGTGCCAGCATAAGTTGGGGAAACTCATGGGGAGTACAATGGACTGGGAAGTGTGCAAGGGGGTTCCTTGCCTTCCCTTCCCAGCAGGCAGGTAAGTGGTTGCTGCTGGGTGTGGGAGGAAGCGAGCGATTATGAGAGTAGCTGGGAAATTTTCACGGAACATTGAAAATGAAAATCATGTGACTGCAGCAGCAGCACAGCAGCAGAAGCCAGTAACACTGAAGCAGTCACAATTTCCCCAAATTTTATTTAGTTGGGATTATAGGTCCACATTTTGGACACATTCTGAAAGTTACTCATTTTGAGGTACCTTGGTTCAATAACTGTTCTCCTATGTGTTAAAAGTAATGACAGCAAGAATTTTAGTAGTATGTAGATAATGAGTATCACCAAGCTTGGCATAATTGTTATGTTCCAGGACTTTCATTCTAAAAGAAAACTGATTTGCAGATATTGAAGCTTCAGTACTCTTCCTCTTTCATGTTGTTCAATCATCCTTGTTGATCAACAGCAAAGGCAGTAAGAAACGGCAGCAATCCATTTGCCAACCATAGAGAGTCAAACTGGAGATGATGTTTTCTTTTTCTCTTGGTGCACAATCTTTTGCTCTGTGAGATTCAACTTGCAGGTAGTACAAGACACATTAATTGGAAACAGGAACCTGGTTTTGATGATAAATATAGCAATGTGATTCTCATCGGTATACCACTTGGTTCTGTGCTGTAACTGAAATGTGGATAGAAAGGAATTTGTCTCTGGCTGGCTTAATTACTCAGAAGAATGGAGAAAGTGGCATTTTTATTTTAAAATAAAAACCAAACCAAACAAAAAGCTGTGTAGAATCATGATGGAGAAAAAAAATGTCCTACTAGATAAGCTGTTTCTGGATCACAGCCTTTGGTCATCAGGATGCCTTTTGAATAATGATATCATATCATAGCTGTAATACTGGACCAATATTCAATAGTTATTTTTTACTCTTGGTTTTTTTTTCATGGGTTTCCAGTCACAAGCCACACACATTCAAGATGCCAAAAGCTTTCACTTAACCTTCTACCCTCCTATGCTGAAGGGTAACATGCCTTTCAGAGTAATTAATTATATGTTAAAAGAGGGCAATTTGTCATCCATTGTGGAATCCTGATTAGATAAAATCTCTAAATATCACTTTTATTTATTTAACTTTTAAACATGCCACCTAACATTGCTGAGTAAAACAGATGGGGATTTGTACCACTTAGCTATTAAAATGTCTGAGGCAAAAAGCAGCAATGATACCAAAGAGTAAAATATAATACACACAAAAAAACCAATTGATCCCAAAGTGCTAATAACTATTAAATGTTATGATAGAGCTTCTATGGTTTAAAACCAAAATTACAGAAGTAGAACTTTTTTAGATAATGGGAGTTTGTCTTCCCTTCTCTTGCCCTTCATCTCCCATATAACTCTCTCAGTTTTACATTCTGGAAGAAAATTAAGAATCTTATAGTACTTGAAAAGGAAAGTCCAGCAATTAACATGAACTAATGTTTGATTTTATTTCTGTTTGATTCTTTTTTTTCTATCTGATTCTTGGAAACTGCCTGGACAAATCCCTACAGTTTACAGTTTATAAAAGATAAAGGAGATACATAATACTATGCTACAAGGAATAGATTCTATCAATGGTTAGAAATACGAGGTAGAAGTTGGAATGCGAAAGAATCAGGTTAGGTGGACATGGAAAGAAATATTATGTATGTATTAGAATGTAGGTATTAGAATGATAGATAAGCTGGACATTCTAGAACAGAGATGGCAAACTGTTTTTGGCTTGCATGCCACCCAGCCCAAACTTGTCCATGCAACCACGCCACTGCTCATGCGCAGAGCAGTTGCGCACCCCCACCTGCAGTGCGCATGTGACCGCGTCATCTGCACATGTGCAGAGGTGTTGCATGCATACCCCCTCTGAATTGCGTGCGCAACCGTGCCACTGCGCATGCACAGAGCAGTCGTGTGCATGCCCCTCCGTGACGCACGCAACTGCACAATCTGCGCATGTGCGCTCTGCACACTGGCTGTCTCGTGCACACGCGCAACCACATGCACATGCACACAAGAAAGCCAAATTGCGTGCATGCGTAGGAGCAGGTAAGTTCGGCGACGGCTCATGTGCCAGGACGAATGGCTCCGCGTGCCATTTCTGGCACGCATCCCATAGTTTCGCCAACACGGTTCTAGAATATGATTGTCAGAAATAACTGTAACACGAGCACTGTTTAAAATAGTATATATATTGTCTTGTTTTTTACCTTTGTTTCATGGCAAAGTGGAACGCCAGGACAACTGCACTGTATTCAGTATATTCATATGTAAACAATAAAAAAAAATTTTTTTTGAAAAAAAAGAAATGTTTTGCCTTTTTGTCAGCCCTAGGAAGGAGACAATTCCTTCCTAGGGCTGACAGAAAGTAACCTCAAAGTTACTCAGCTAGCTTCGTGTCCAAGGCAGGACTAGAACTCAGTCTTCCAGTTTCTAACCTGATGTCTTCACCACTACACCAAATTGATTCTCTCTCTCTTTTTTTTAACCTTCAGACAAATGAAGGTTGTTGTCAGCAACAGAGGACAAGAATGGACCTCTGTTTGTCCATCATTAACTCTGAGGAGCCTATTTTTTCTTCCTGAGTGAAAAAAGAAAAATTACAAGATGTTCAAAGAGGAAATTGTAAGATCTTCTGGAACACATCTGATGTATAATTCAAGGCTGACATAAAACAATTATTTGTACAGAGACATAATATTGGACTTAAGCTCATGTGGTAAAAAGAAAAAAAAATATTTCTCCCTAAAACATTTGCCTATTTCTCAGATATAACTCTGAGAACTTCCTTGACCTCCTTTGGTTTCTTGGGATGATGCTTGCCTTTATCAAAGCTGTTGGAGAGGAGATTCTCTCCACTTCTTTTTCCTTCTTGTTAAATTTCTCCAGATATTGCCTCTATTTTTAAAAGTGAGGGACACAGTTAGCTTTTACATTAAAGCTCATGCCTGAGTGAAAGTTTATATTGAGACTCTGATTTGCTCCGACATTTTTTCTGGTTTTTCAAAAGCACGTAAAGATTGAACTGAGAGTCTTCCCTTGCTTTGATTTAAGGTTACCATTTTAAAATTTCCTTTATATTCATGTAGTATTTCTATTTTGCTATGGGATTTGGTTTAGATTGTATTTTACTATGAGAGCCACCTAGAGCTGTTTTGACTGTGGAATCAAACTGGCAGGAAAACTACAGTATTGTGAACGCAAGGTTTGCCATTGGCAATAGTCTAACAAAATGGAACATTTTTCCAAGTACGTATATGGAAGATCAGATTGTCCAACTCTCTAATTCCTATTGAAAAAAAAAATAGATTCACTAGAGAATTTGTGAATAGTATTTTTTTATTATTTCTATTAGCTAGATCAGCTTAGAATCGGGAAACAGGGTAAGAGGTTTTCAGGTTTACACCCGAAAAGTTTGCACACCGTTAGGAGTTAAACACGATGCCTGAAAATATAAAGTCTACTTTCTTTGTGCATTCCATCAACATTTATGACACTTCTTTTCTCCCTATGATTCAGACCATAGCAGAGGTCACACAACCCTGACAGACTGAATCAACCTAATCCTGTTTTACTATTATTTACAGGAGAAAGAATAAAGGAAAGAAGGATGAACTTTGAAGCTTCCATTTGGATCTGAAGTCTGCCAGGGATTAAGTCATGCTAATGACTTTTTCCTGGTGTTTTTTTTTTTCCCGGGTTTTATGCGTTGGATTTTACATCAGGTGGCATATTAGACCATATAGGAATCCTGGGTTGCTGGCTGTTTAATGGTAATGATGAAATCATATTTTAGAGAGCAGCTGTCTTTCTAATAAAATCCTGGGGAAACTGCCAACTCAGAGAGTGAAATTTTATTTGATACCACAGGCATGTTTTAAAAATAATGTTACATACCAAGCTCATCTGGTGAATGGCATGAAGAGCGATGATAGTGATAACTTGATTCGTATTATAATGCAAATTTAATCAAATGACACTTTCTAACTCTCGACATGATCTAGAATAGATTGAAGAATCGGTTTTGAGATGCAGTTTAGTATTAGCCTTCCCTAACTATTAATAATGCTGAACAAGGTCTTACATCTGTGTAAGAAACTGTACATTGATGCATTGTAGAATAGGATTCCAATATTGGACTGGGACTATATTGGAATTCTATATGAAGTCATGTACTTGTTTCCATGGAACCTGACCAGTTCCAGTCCCCATGACCATTAAAGCAAGTACATGACTTTGGGATGATTGTTTTCACTCTCAGCTCAACCTATCTCATGGTGATCTCATGGATTGATCTCCTTGGAAAAAAAGACAGATACTGTTAATAAATAAAAGGCAATGAGGGAAAAAATCACTTCAGAGATTTTGTCAGAGAACATTCAAACTTGAAGACCAATTTGAAATCTTGCTATTTCTAGTTTATTGTTTCTTTGTCCCACTGGAGTGCAGGGGAGCCTGGAAATTACACACCAGCTGAAATGTATTGTGCCTACTTTGTGACTACAAAAATGGATCTTGCAGCCACAGAGAGGAACCAAAGAGAAATCCAATTGCTGTTGGTTTTCTGCTATCTATGGCTATAAAATAAGGAGAGAGACAGAAGAGTTAAAGGGCAACTTATTCAGTGGCACCAGCTAACTGGCTGTGGTTGATCTGAAGAGCTAAGCAGGATCAGCCCAAGTGCTAAGTAGGATCAACTGTAATTAGTATTTATGTGAATTCCCCAGTCACACATTTTAGAGTTGCCAAGTTGAGAAACTGAAAAATATATATCTCCAAATGAATCCATTTTTTTTGCTAGGACAAATACACCTATATAAAATGATTGTTTGTTGTTGTTTTTTTTGCTTGAGTGGAAAAATGTCACTAAACGCCTAGTTTTTGAGGTGCTGTTCTTTTTTTAATCTGCAAATTGTTAATCTAATAGTAGCAAACATCACATTTATGCCTTTGTCCATACAGTGATTAAATTACAAGTGTTTCAAATATAAATGAATAAAAATATCACAGGCTAAATAAATACATGGAAGTAGCCAAGCTACTTTGTGTCAAATACAATTATCATAATAAAATAGTTGAATAATTCATTCATTTCCTTTTAAATTTGAGGGGGGGGGGAATTAAGAATTGAGATTGAATTTACCGAGGTAGAATTTTTGTTGTAGGCATGTCAAGTATAATCACAATTGTTTTTTAATTTATTTCTACCTTTCACATAGATTGAAATGTTTTTAAATACTTTCACATCTTGCTTATCCATTTCTGGAAAAAAAACATTTCTTCCTCTTAAGCACTAGAGCAGGAGCATGGAATATTTTATCACTTGAAATATACACTCAACCTTCAAGTGGGCTGTTGTGAACTACATTCCAAAACATGGGTGGGGTCAAGACAATTTCTTTTTCATTTAACTTAAAATAATTTAAGTGGATGAAAACATTTACAGTAGTAAATACAAACTTTGTTCATTCTTTAATTAGATTTGGAATTAGGTCCAGTGGCAAGTTCTGAAAAGTTTATAGGGCTTCATCCAGTGCTTTGAAAGGACACGTATTGCCTTGCATAATTGCTCAATGTGTACCCTTGCACCAGGCGTGCCTGCACATTGTGGTCAAAAAAGTCAAGATGGTTTTTAGGACAATGAGGTCAAAACTCCACCTCTTTTGATATGCAATGTGTATGTGGCCAGGGGTGGGTTTCACTTACCTTTGCTACTGGATTGCTCGCTTGCGCGCCACTTCTGCGCATGCACTGATCGTATTTGATGACGTCTGGGTGGGTGGGCGGAGCCTCCCGCTGCCACCACTACCGGTTCGCCCGAACTGGGGTGAACCAATAGCAAACTACCACTGTATGTGGCACATATAAAGATAGGCAGAGGTTTGATGGCACCATTGTGACCACTGTCATGACATTTTTCAGGACCTGACCTCTGCTCCTGAAGACGTGGCTATTCCAACAAATTGGCTGACCTGATGGGTATTTTTTAAACATCTTTTAATTGTTTTTAAATTGTTTTTAAATTGTTATTTTAAATTTAAGATTGTTTATTGTTATTTTAACTTTTGTGAGCCCCCCCGAGTCCTTTGAGAGAAGGGTAGCATATAAATTTTAACAATAAATAAATAAATAAATAAATAAAAAATAAATAAATAAATGTTTGAGCATACCTGCAGATACTTGTGTCCTGCTCTATTGTCCTAATGTTTACAATGACTCGATGGTGAAATGAAAAAGCATAAAGATTTAGATATCAGCAGAGAAAAATAGGGGCATTCTGAGGGGGAAAAAAAGTCTGAAAGTAAAGCACCACATTGTTAATTGTATTATACTGATGCCTAGAAAGCCTTGCAGCCCTCAGCAGACTGAGATAGGATCCTAAAGCCTCACCCAAAGGGAAAGGCATCGAGCCAACATCTAGTTAAAGCCATTCTTAAATAGATATGCAAACCTTAAATTACTTTGGTATCGAATGAAACTGGACGGTCAAGTTTCTGTGAAAGACATTTCATCGACAGTATGAAATAGCTGCCAACTTAGTTTTAAAATCTATAGCTTATAAGTGCTTTGCCAGCTCCAGTTTTACCATATCATTACTTCTAGTAAATAGATGTGAAGAAGAAGAAAAAGTCAAAGTTTGAATTAACTCACTAATCTGAAATGCCAACAAACCACTGTTATTTCCTTGTGGACCTTAAATGTACAGACCCACATTATTTGAAATTTATCCTCAACCCAAAGGAAGCAAGAGTTTTTAAAAGTAACTTTGATTTTAATAATTGTGGCTTCTATTCAAAGTTATACTAGCATAGTGATCCATATGCCTAAGAGGTATATATAGAACTGCAACTTTATGCACATTCCTAAATATATGTGCATATCTTCTGACAACTCACTATGAACTATTTTATAAAATGGTTATTTGATTTTTTATTGTCTCATACCCCTATTAATAATGAGAATGCAAAACCATGCCTCAATTGTGGAATATAGGTAGTCCTCGACTTAGGACCACAACTGAGCCCAAAGTTTCTGTCGTTAAGTCAGAAAGTTCTTAAGTGAATTTTGCCCTGTTTTACAACCTTTATTGACACAGTTGTTAAGTGAATCCTGGCATTTGTTAAGTTAGTGACACCGCTGTTAAGTGACTTGCTTCCCTATTATCTTTCAAGGTTAGGTCACAAAAGGTGACCGCATCAGTGGTGGGTTGCCCCCGGTTCGGTCCGGTTCGCACGAGTAGGTAGCGGTGACACTGTGACGTCACCGAACCGGTTCGCAGCGTCCCGGACCTGGGCCCACCTGTGCGGCTGAACTCACCTTTTTTTCAAAAAATCACCGAAATTAGCTCTCTGCGCATGTGCAGAGCGATTTTTTGGAAATTAAATTTTCTGCGCATGTGCGGTAGTGTGGTTTACGCGCGCAAATTTCACGCGCGTGCACGAAGAGAACCGGTAGCGAAGGTGGGTAGAACTCACCCCTGGACCGCATGATCTCGGGACACTGCAACCATCACAAATATGAGTCAGTTGCCAAATGTCTGAGGTTTGATGACATGACCATGGGGATGCTGCAACAGTGATAAGGGTGAAAAACGGTCATAAATCATTTTTTTCAGTGCCATTGTAACTTTGAATGGTCATTAATTGAACTGTTGTAAGTCAAGCACTACCTGTAAAGCAGGGGTGAAATGCTACTGGTTCGCACTGGTTTGGGCGAACCGGTAGTAATAAAAACTACTGGTTTGGGTGGATCGGTAGTAAACAAAAAGCTACTGGTTCAGGTGAACTGGTAGTTAAAAAAAGCTACTGGTTCATCTGAACCGGTATTCCCACTGATCAGCTGTGCTGCATGATTTATATTCTAAATGTAAGGCATTTATTTCTGAATGTAAGACATTCAGATTACCTGGTGCCTAACCTGAGAAAGTGAGACATTAATTCAAACAGGGAACTAACATTAATCTGGCAAGATATGATTTGATTCTACTGGTGTATATATAAGTATGAAATTATGGAAATTTGTAAAAAGTAGCTCGAATATGAGCTATTCTGCCATTTTGGGTTGGATCTTTCCATCCTTCAATGCCTTCAGACATATGATCCAACTCTTTGCCATGAATCTAATGAGAACATAAGTTAAGCTGTTTTTCAGTTTGAGCCCATTACTAAATATTTCATTTTATAGGGTTATATATGTCAAGGGTGCTGACCTCTTCTAATGAAGTATTTTCTGCATTAGGAACTGAGAGTGAGTAAATGGACAAAGGTACAAAGTTTTAAAATATTAGTTTCTTCTCATTTCCAATTAAATGCTATTTTACAGGCTTCTTCAAATGATGAATGTAGTTCAAAAAAGAAAGAGAGGAAGCTAGAAAGGGAAAAGGAGAAATGTAGAAATAAAAGTAGAAAGGAGAAAAGTAGAAAAGTAGAAATAAAAGAAAAAGGAAGGTGTGTTACACACATACACACCTAACACTCCCTCTATATAAAGGGATGTTCTAATAAAAGGTTAATTCTTGTTTATTTTTGCCCATTTTTAAATGAAAAAATGTTTGAAATTATGCAGTTGTCTAGTTGAAAATCAACTTGATAACAGGTTATTTTTTGATACATATGATTAGGCATAAAATCTATACATGGAAGGAGTGCCTTACAAAGAACATGAACAGCATTGCTCCTAGGCTAGTCACACTATCATCCATTCACACACACACACACACACACACACACACACACACACACACAAACCCATCTATCTATCTATCTATCTATCTATCTATCTATCTATCTATCTATCTATCTATCTATCTATCTATCTATCTATC
>JANHFM010002252.1:30894-45384 GCA_032468115.1 Grayia smithii
ATACACAATATACATAAAGAAAGCTACACATAGAACATTTCGTTAAATACACGGGGATGAGAGAATAATATTTTTTTAAAAAATTAAAAATGAACCTGATGAAAGAGAGAGAGAGAACATGATGCAGATTTGGCCGTATGAAATTTAACTTTAAAATAAATTAATTCTTAATAAATGAAATACTTACTTAGACTGCTTAATTGCCTTATTATATTTGCCAAAGAAATATTAGTAACACATTCCAGTTCATTCTTGATGCCTCGTGGCAGAGCTGTATGACAAAGGTATCTAGGGTCTATGTTTCTTTTTACCAGAGGCATTCTGAAATATCAGGCAGCTACCAGTTCTGTGAAGAAACAGAGAGCAAACAAATTAAAATATAATTCAGTGTTGTTTATTTCCAAATAAGATGTACAAGGGATGACAAACTTTTGAAAATACAATTAAGGCACCTGTGAAAAGCAAGGTTGTCAGATGCAAAATAGGACAGAGCTGTTGCATTTTCCATACTTGTTTGGAAATTTTGGTTAGTGCTTTTATATGATAATTTCCTCATAGAACTATTGAAACTATAGAAATCTTGAGTGCTTATATTTTATAGTTCTACCAATTGTGCCAGATGGTATAAACCAATTTTTCCAAATTTGGATTTCTCTAATTGCCTGCATTATGGCATCTTGACTAATCATGTGGGATAAAAGAAAATGTAGTCTAAAACTTCTGGAATGATCTAAGCTGAGAAATGTAAATGTATTCTACAAACATGTTAAAAATGATGGAGAAAGTGAGTACTTGATTTTAAGGGAATATAAAACAGGACGTAGCAAATATATAGTCATCTGAAAAATAAAATACACCCCTTTGAGTTCTATGGTTTTTATGTGTCAAGATATAGTAACAATCATCTGGTCCTTAGCAGTTACTAAAAGTAGATCAATCTCACATGAACAACAACACATATTATAACTATGTCATCATTTATTTTACAAAAAAAAAAATAACCACCAAATGGAGAAACCATGTGTGAAACCAGTATACCAGCTGTTCCATGAAGATAGGACAATGCTAATAGATTACAAAGAAATTATATATAATTCCTATTTTATTTCAGTTTTTCCAAGCAAAACGTACATCAGTCAGTTGTGAAAGGGCAGGAATGAAACTTAAGTTTGGGAACACACTGGTTCCCAATTCCAAAATTCATGCTACCATATATGCAGAATGAATTGCTATGTTCAAAATAAATAACTAAATGAGGGAAAATAAGACTGCACAGCTCATGGCATTAGCCTATTTTGGCATTTAAATGGAAAACGAACGTTGTCTTACCTGAACGTTTCTTCTCAGCACGCTCCTGGAAAATCCACTAATGGGTTAATTCCTTGTCCTTAGCCAGAGACCGAGTGTAATTTTTTTCCCCCTTGATCATGCCTCCTCTGCTCCTCTGAATGTTAGTTTGTTCATGAAGGCGCAGTCCTCCAAACAAGAAAGAAGCTGCAGAAAGAACCAGCGACACAGACACACATACACACCCCGGGACTGGTCCTACTCAGGAAGCCAAAGGGGGGGTCGGATACTCCAGGAGTGTGAAGAAACGTTCAGGTAAGACAATATTCATTCTCCAGCATGCTCCTGGAAAATCCACTAATGTACTACCCAAGCTAGTACACTAAGGGAGGAATGCTGACTGACCCCGGGACCCAGCAACATCCTGCAGCACCCGCCTCCCAAAGGATGCCTCAGCCAAGACAAATCTGTCTATCCTGTAATGGCGGACAAAGGATGTTAACGAAGACCACGTGGCCGCCCTACAAATCTCACCCACCAAGGCCTGGGTCACCTAAGCAGCATTGGTAGCAGCTGCTCTAGTGGAATGAGCATACAACCTCCCAGGGAGAGGCTTAGTCTTAAGGGAGTAAGCCAAGGAAATGCATGCCTTCAGCCAATGGCCGATGGTCACAGACGACACCTTCCTACCCAAGGAAGAAGGCAGGAAAGAAACCAAGAGCGCCTCGGACTTCCTAAGGGACTCAGTGTGCTTGAGGTACCTGCAGAGGACCCTCCTAATGTCAAAGGTATGCCACTGAGCTTCTAGAGGGTGTTTAGGATCCAGACAAAAGATTCAGAAGGATAAGCTCCTGTGCGCAATGGAATTCAGAATTTACCTTGGGCAGAAAGGAGGGGTCCAACCGCAGGACCACCCTATCTGCATGGAAGACACATAAATCCCCTCTGACTGACAGGGTCGCCACCTCTTAAACATGTCTAGCCGAGGTTATTGCTACCAGAAAGGCAACCTTGAGGGTAAGGAACCGGAGGCTGATGGAACTCAACAATTCAAAGAGAGGGGCGGTAAGAGTCTGAAGAACCAATGTGAGGTCCCAAGAGGGGTACCAGTGGACTACTGGGGGACGCAAATTAAC
Organism: Grayia smithii; assembly: GCA_032468115.1. Taxonomy (NCBI): domain Eukaryota; kingdom Metazoa; phylum Chordata; class Lepidosauria; order Squamata; family Grayiidae; genus Grayia; species Grayia smithii. Next base: position 33,318 of record JANHFM010002252.1, read on the forward strand.
CGCCCCTTTTAAAAACCCTACAACCCAGGGATGCCTGCTAAGAGAAACCCCTGTGGGAGTAGATGAAACAATAGCCAATGCTGTGACGTGGTGCCTGAACGTATTAGGTGCCAGCCCCTTGTTCAGGACTGATTGCAGGTAGTCCAAAACCTCAGGGACTGAAACAGAAGTCGGATCAATGTGTGCCTTGGCGCACCAAATACAGAAAGACCACCAGGTGGAGTCATACAGCCTTGTCATGGACGGGTGTCTGGAAGCCTGTATAGTCTGTATTACCTCCCGACAGATTATCCTTCATCAGGAGGATGCCCTCAAATGCCAGACGGCCAACTGGAGCCATTGAGGCTCTGGGTGCAGGATAGCCCCCTGGCTGGTCCCGAGGAATCCTCCAGGGGCGGGAGACCGACAGGCCCACGAGGTCCATGAACCAAGATCGACACGGCCAATAAGGAGCAACCATGAGTACTTCCGCCTTCTCCAGCAGTATCTTCCGAAGCACTCTCGGGATGAGGGGAATGGGCGGGAATGCATAGAGTAGCCCCTCTGGCCACCTGCACCAGAGGGCGTCGTATCCTTCTGTGGCAGACACAGGTATCGGGCAAAGAACCTCGGAAGTTGGGAATTTGTTGACATCACAAACAGGTCCAGTCAAACCTGTCCGACAGCATCTGGAACAACAGGGGGTCAAGGCACCACTCTGAGTGATCTAGTGGAGTCTGGCTCAACCAGTTGGCTCAACTGTTGTCTGATCCGGAGATATGCTCTGCCCAAAGAGAGAGCATGTGACGTTCCGCCCAACGGAGCAATTTTGCCGCCTCTGCCATCAGCGTCCAGGAACTCGTGCCCCCCTCGCGGTTCACATGGGCCTTCAAAATCAAGACATGATGTCTGGCGACGACTGATCGAAAATGGCATAGGGCAAGGTGGATGGCCCGAAGCTCAAACCAGTTGATGTTGTGCTGTCGATCGGTTGGAGACCATTGACCCTGGGCTACTAGGGAGAGATGATGAGCCCCCCAGCCAGAAAGGCTGGCATCCATAGTAATCTGAACCCATTGGGGCTCCTGAAAGACGTGGCCCTTCCATAATGCTGCTGACGACCACCAATGAAGCAAGCGACGAACCTTCTCCAGGAGGCAGATGGAAACTCTGGAGTTGCTGTGACTGCATTTCTGGTGCTGGAGCAACAGCCACTGCAACTGACGGGCATGGAAACGCGCCCACAGAACTATCTCGATGCAAGAGATCATTTTCCCGAGTAGTTGGGACAGAAGGAGCAGTTGCACGGATCTCCGGGTGACAATCTGAGCTACGAGGCACTGTATGCTGAGCTGACGATCGTGAGACAGGAACACCTGGCCACTGACCAAGTCGATCTCCACACTGAGGTGAAGAATGCGTGTCGTGGGAGAGAAATGACTCTTCTCCTAGTTGACTGAAAAGCCGTGAAGGTGTAGCGCCTGCAGGACGGTATGCAGATCCTTGAGAGCTCAGGAATGAGAGGACAAGAGGATGAGAATATCATCCAAATAACAGAAGACTCTGATAGGAATTTGCCGGAGAGAAGCAGCCACCACAGCCAGTAGTTTCGTGAAGGTCCTGGGGACCGATGAAAGGCCAAACAGCATAGCCCGGTATTGAAAATGCCGATTGTTGTACGTGAATCGCAGGAATCTTTGATAAAAAACATGGATCGGAACATGGAGGTAAGCCTCCTTGAGGTTGATCGACATCAGCAAATCCCCTTGACAAAAAAAGCCGAGAATCAATTTGAGGGATTGCATTTTGAACTTGTGATAAATCACAAATTCGCTCAACTGTTTGAGATCCAGGATCCCTCTCCAGCCCCTGAAACTCTTCAGCACCAAAACCAAGATGGAATAGAAACTTGTCTGATGTTCTGCAGCAGGCACCAGCTCAATGGCGCAGATCTCCAACAAGTAGTCTATCTCCGCGTCCATTAGCTTCCTCTTCTCTGCATTGGGAGAAAATCGGTTGGGAGGGTAGGAGTGGAATTCTAATGTGAGTCCCCAGCTAACGGTCTGGATGACCCAAGCGTCGGTCGTTGTCGACTCCCATTGGCTGAAGAAATGCTGGAGTCAACCGCCAATGGACAGTGAGTCCAGATAGTCACTTGCTGTGGCGCGATGGTCTGTTGCTGCCCCCTCTGAAAGATCTCTTAAATTGAGGCTGGTGTCCTCCATGATCTCGAAAGGTCGATCTGTTGAACTGGCGCTCGGAACTTTGGGAAGAGGGTTTGGAATAAAAGGACCCGTTGGGTCCAGGACCAGCCCGAAAGGGCTGACATTGTGAATAAGGGGAATAATCTGCCCTCCTATAGGATGAGAGTAGAACTTTACATTTATCTCTATCCTCCACAATCACCTGATCCAACGCAACCCCGAACAGGCATAACCCTGTGTATGGGGAAGAGGCCAGCTTCCATTTGGATTTCATATCTCCAATGGCGAAGCCAGAGGAGACGGCGAGAGGTAACAGTGGAAGCGAGGGTGCGGGATGCAAATTTAGCCGCATCTAGAGACACGTCTGCCGAGTATTCAGTGGCTACAACCAACTTGTTGATATCCTGGTGCAGTCTAGTGTCATCTGGCAGATGCCGCTCTTGCAATTTACGAAGCCAGATGAGCAAGGCCCAGTTGAAAAAGGAAGCGGATGTTGCGGCCCTAATGGTCCAGGCAGCTGCCTGATGTGTCTTACGAAGGGAACCCTTGACCTTCCGATCCTCAGTTCTCAAGCCTTCTACAGTGTCATTGGGAAGGATAGAGGCAGACGTCAAGTTCGTGATAGGGCTATCCATCGTTGGTAACTGAATCAACGCTTCCAAATTAGGAGCAGCACAATATACCTTTCTATCATGGCTATTGGGAGTTAAATGCCTGGCTGCAACCACTGACACTGAATCACATCAGTGAAAAGTTCTGGGCACGGAATGCAATCCTGTTCCATGTAGGCATCGCAAACAGGTTATCATGTGGACTAGGCCCCCCCGGGATTGAGCAGGAGAAGGGTCAGTAATACCCATGTAGTTAGTAACCTTTGTTTTGTGTAGTAATGATTTAAACAGTGAAGTGTGAAAAAGACCAGTAAAGACTGGTCTGTCCATCACTGGGCCGTCATCATCTGAGAAATCGGGATCCTCCATCTCCTTATCATCAATATGAGACTCAGCTCTGCATCCCAACCCAGAGTGATACTGGGATCCGGTCAAAGAAACCTGCTGACTCACAGACTGAGCCTGCCCAGGTGCCGTCTGCTGACCCAGATTACAACCCTGAAGTGGAAGACTGCCCCCTTGCTGAACACCTCCAGCCATATAGCGAGAAACCACCTCCGAAATTACGGAGTGGAGATCCAAGGGAACAGATAAAATCTGGCCCTCTGCATTGCGAAGCCCCACAGCCGTTGGTGTGAAAGTAGCTGTCGGGGCCGGCCTCCCAGGGGTGGACTGAGGCTGTGCTTCCCTATGGGGAGGAGCAACCACAGGACAAAGGGGCCCCTGGGCCTGAACCAAAGTGTCGGGAAGCTGAGGGGCAAAACTGTCTCCCTGCCAGGTCCTCCCCTCTGGATGTAAGACTAACTGAGGGGGAGCGGAGGAAACAGGAGCAGTACCAGACTGCAGGGCGGCCACCTCCCCAAGGAGTTCAGAACCCAAGGCATGGTGTCAAGCCTTGGCAAACTGTTTCTCCAGCGCCTTATGGCGTTTTCTAGCATCTTTGTCATCAGACGAACCCCTCCTGGATCTGGATGAAGAAGGTGGCTTGGCCTTGGCCTCTGACCTCCTGGCTGGTAAAACAGGAGGGGAAGGCTCTTCAGATTGAGGTTTCACAGCCTCAGCAGGGCAATCTACATGCTCCAGGTCAGAGGATAACTCTGACTCCGCCATTTTGGGATCCTCACAGGCCAACGTTTTAGTCTAGTTAGATATGAGAAACTCCTTCAAAGCGCAAACCAGCCACCCAATTCACTTGGTTTCAGTGCCACCAATCAATCCAAGTCCAATCACCTGATGAAGAGGTGAAAATGGACAGCTGCAATGCAAGCGCAGCAAAGGCCGCGACTTACAGCCAAGGCCAGAAGGGAGAAAGGTGTCCCAAAATAATCCAGGTCTGTAAAGGAAGGCACAGTGGTGAATTGGAACCACACCACCCCGCTTTCCTTCAGGCAGGAAACACAGGCAAACGCCGTCCCCTTCTTCGTGCCACGCTCTTCTGATGAAGAAAGCGAGGGAAGCACCTCGCAGCAATGGGTTGCAGCCAAAATGGCGCGAGCGTGGGAAATTCCCAATTGCTGCAAGCACCTCAGGAAAATGGCGGCTGAGCCGAAGCCGCAGCCCACCGTGCCTTGGAAAAGCTTCGGAGCTTGCCGCGTCAAGCGAGCAGAGGCTCCAGAATGTAACCAGGTGGTCTAGAAGTCCTCAGAGCTTGAGACGCTATTGCATTCAGAGGCTCTGGAAGCCACCCATCAAAGTAAATCGCTGTGGTGGTGGCAGTTTTGCCGGCGAGCTGAGGAACCAGCTCACCCACTGGCGGCAAGGCTGGAGACCTAAAAGAGGCACACTGGAATGCCTCAGAGAAAAAAACAAGTTTGGGAAAGAAAGCAACTCCAGCCAAGGCAGAAAAGTGGGAACTGGTCTGGACCCCCAAGCCCGGCTGCCTCACCTCCCGCCAAGAAGCACTGCAAAACAGCAAAAAAATAGAATAAAATAAAAAATTAAAGCGAACAGCAAGTCAAACTAATCACGAAAGGTAAAAACAAAAAGGGGGGAAAATCCTGAAAAGAACACAAATCCACTAATTCTAGCACTAAGCTAGAGCTCACTGAACACACGTCTCCTCAGCTGGACTGAGTGAACAAACTGACATTCAGAGAAGCAGAGGCGGCTCAAGGTGGTCAAGGGGGAAAAAATTACACTCAGTCTCTGGCTAAGGACAAGGAATTAACCCATTAGTGGATTCTCCAGGAGTGTGCTGGAGAACTAGAAGCTAATGAAATAAGAAGTTGCATCAGATACTTAAAATAGAATGAGTGATATCATGAAGGTATTATATACTTTCCGATTATTCCAAAAATGATTCATAATTAATGCTACTTCAGACTTATTTAATAAATCAATATAAAATGGTATAATTTACTATATTAAAGCTTTTCAGCCAATTTTTCCATTTCTTATTTATACAAAGCCAGAAGTGGTTAATCTCTCATTATATCACAAGAAAACAGCTGCTCTAAAATTAGAATTATGTTTCTTTATTCCGGCTTCCCCAGTAGTTAATTTAATAAGCCAAATATTTTTAAATCTGACAACTAGCACATTTTTGTGTAATGTGAATTATAAAATATTGATATAGTTATGTGTATCATCATTTGTGACCATTTTCCAATGAAAGGTTATATGGCTTTAAAAAGCCTTAAATGGCTTCATATGGCATCTGTTAGCACAAAAAAATAAGGAAATGTTTATATTTCCTCATTTTAGTTGTAGTATTGTGGTAAAGGTAGTTAATATGCAGAATAATTGATAGTCATTTTGCTTGTCATCACAAGCAAATATGTGCCTGCATATTTTCCAAGAAAAAAACATCTGAAGATGATTTTATGCACCCAAATAAACAAAGAATAGGGATGTAGTTGACGTTTTTAATTTAAATAAAATCAAGAGTGACAGAATTGCTATTTTTTACAACTCTAACATCTGTTACTTTATTTCATGGACAAACTGTAAAAGTTTGTTATACTAGTAACTGAATAAAGCATGGATATTGTATTATTCCTCAGCAAGTTGGGAGTATTTGGAATGAATCCACCCATATATCCATCTTGGTGAAAACTGGGTATTCTTAAGTAAGCAAAGAATGTTAAGGACAGACAGAATTTTTTTAAAGAACTGCTCATTCATTTTGGTGTGTAACTTTTGTTTATGATATTAACATTATTATCATAATCATAGATAAGAAACAGCATCAAGGCAATTGTTAAAACACTTAAGATCTCAGCTGTAATCTTAATTTAAAAGGAAATGAGAACTATTAAACTCAGCATAGAGGGGCACACATTTGCAAAGAAAAATATTTTAAATGTATCTAATATGTAAAATGAAAACGAATTTTATTTCAGCATGTTATAAAGGCCATATCTATTAATCAAGAAGCAAACCTATTGTATAAATTAGAAATATAAACAGTTTTCACTGAGTTAAATGCCTTGATTTAAATCGGTCTATTCTTTTGTGTACTTTTGAAACAAAGCTACAATAACCCTATAGTTTTCTATTATTATTTTCAAAATTTACGCCAGACTTTTTTTCCATAGTGGTTCCTTCTAGATGGATTGAATGGAAATTTGATTTAAACTTCTACTTGGGACTCTGAATACATTTATAAACCAAAATGAAATTAGAGACTTCATGCTCCCTACAGAACTCAGTAAGGAATGGGAGAAAAGGAAGAAATATAAGCCCTTCACAATTTGAGAATATAAAGATGCTACTATTTATGTACTGTGGTTTTTTTGGGGGTGGGTGGGATCATTTTAAAATCCTGGGAAACCTTTGCCATGATTTTAAAACTACTTCAAGCTTACAGTATTGACCGTATAACATGATTGCAACTCAACAGCTATACAGTCAATATCATCTCTTCAGTGATAACTGTTTTAGCACTTCCACATAGCAAAGTGCATTTGGAGAGTCAATGATCACCATGTGCCTATTGCCTATTTGTTCAAATAACAAGTATTTGGATTTCTTGGAACAGAGCCAGCCAGTTTTGTTATACATACTAGTAGTTGGGTTCTATGGACTTTGGGGGATCAATATTGAGTTATTCTGCAGATGTTTCACTTATGCTTTTACAAGTATATATTAACTTTCTTATGATATAAACTACTGGGAGTCACTTACATCAAGAAGAAAAAGAACAAACAAAACCATAGCAATGGCTAAGTCACATCTGTACTATCCAACTAAGCTAGTGCTTATTTATTTATCAGTAGTGGCTGGTGAAAAATATCAAAGTTGGGTCTCTATGAGAAAATGTTCAACACAACTGCCTCAATGATCTAAGCAGAATATTGTAAAGCCACCACAACTTTACCAGAAAATCTTAGTTTCTTTTCAGAATCTATATTCAGGGTAGATTTCAATTTTTAATTAATAAAGTATTTAATTAATAGATAATTAATGCTTAAAGTTCAAAACAGCAATTATGTAGTAATTAAAATGCATCAATATGTATTTTATCAAGCAACAAAATGCACTAATACATCAATTCCATCTTTGGCTATTCATCAAAAGCCAAACCCCAAATGTATTATTTGGATGCAAAGTTGAAATAAAGTTTTTTTTAAAAAATCTAAATTTTAGGTTAACAGGAAGAAACCTTTAACAATAAAGGATTATACACTTTCCAAACAAACTCTAGAATTATAAAACTGCACATATTACTCGAAAACTACATCTACTTCTTAGAGAATCAGAGACATAAAAAGCACATCTATGCTTTGCAAAAATGGTGTAATTCTTTCACAGATATGTAGCAATTGTTATTACTTTTCAACAAATTATTTATGAAAGGCTTCCCACTTCAAATAGTTTTTATTTTTCAAGTTTAATTTTTATTTAAATTAATCTCATTTTGCTTCCAAACCATTTCTTTTTCTTGGATTAGGAGACATTGGAGATAGGTTATTTGACATATTTAAATTACTGTTAACTTATTTAACAGTATAAATTATAAATTACTGTTAACATATTTAAATTACTGTTAACTTATGAGAAAGAAATATTTATTTATATATATATTAATATAAGAATATATATATATATATATATATATAAATAAATAAAAGCGAAAACCACATGAATTAATCACAAAATCACAAAATCTCCAGAACCATAAAGCCTACAAACTTGAAATTTGTCACGTATGTTCCTCTTGGGTTCTAGGTGCTCACTAAGAAAGGATTTTTCAAAATGACCATCAGAGCATTAATATTTCCTATATTATTACAACACGCTCTGATGCTAATTAGTTAGACATTCTACTCCCCCTCCCAACTTGAAAATAACTCTAGAGAGAATGGGATAGCATAGGACAGGATTCTGTGGGGCAAGCCTCATGGAGAAACAGGGCTAGAAAGCCTGAGGGAGAGAGGGGAGAGGATAGGAGACATTTCTGTGGGCCAAGCCTGAGGGAGAGAAGGGGAGAGAAGAGGATCTATGGGGCCAGTCTGAGGGAGAGGAGAGGCTTCTGTGGGGCTAGCCTGAGAGAGAGAAGGGGAGAGGCCAATTGTAACTACTCATTACTTTTCAAACTCTAAGTGTTGATTTATCAAGCCCAGGCACATAGTTTCATAGCAAAGCACGGGCATCCAGCTAGTAAAGAAATAAACAAAGAACAAAGAGAGCTTTTTTAAAAAAATCAATACATTGTGAAAATTTTTAGAAATGTTCTAAAATTGCACAATACATGGCAAGAATATCCTGTGTTAAATATAGATTACAAGTACATAATAAATCTGTTCACTTGTGTAAAAACTGGATTACTAAATTAATCCAAGATAGCTACGTGCCAAATTAAACTAAAACAACAGCAGAGATTTGTGACATAGATCTAAAGATTTAAACCTTTTTTTATGTGTGTGTAAAATAAATCTGGGCCATGAAATGTAAGCTTGTGCTGAAAGATGGTCCTGCTTTTGCAAAGAACAGATAAAAAAAGCAAAAACAGTAAGTTTAAACCTTCTCTTTAAACTCAAAATCCATTGCAGGAAATTCATGAGGCGTGGAGATATATGCTATGAGATGCTGCTTCTTGTTTTCATGTTTGTGTTCATAATATACCTAATTGTATACGTGATTATTTTTTAGAATGTGACAAGTATTGAAGTATAAAAGTATATTTAAACCATTTCCCTCCTGTAATTAAATTTCCCTGCAGTAATACTGCAGCCTAAGAAATAAAGAATGCATGTTGTTATGTTTTGATGATTCAATGATTCAAAAGGTGCCTTGGTTAGTGCCTGCAAGACAATTGCCAAGTCCCAAGTCAGATAGTGGTGGAGCGTTGGGGGTCAGAGGTTAGAAGCCCCACGCAGAAAGGCCCGCACCCTGGGGAGGCTGAAGTAGGGTCCAAACATCTCGGAACACACCAATCCACAACTGTAGTCCATGTGGCGTTATAAATGTGCGTGGTGGAGGACCGCCTTGCCCCCTGAATTGTCTGAATGACTCTGATAGACAAGTTCTCCCATCTTAGAAGCCTCCACTCAACCGCCAAATGGCCAACTAGAGGCGCTGGGGGTTGGGATGGAGAACAGGCCCCTGGCTGAGGGAGACTCTGTCCGGGGGAATGCTCCAGGGCCTGGCAACAGACAGGCCAACCAGGTTGGCGAATCGCAGCTTCTTGGGCCAATGTGGGGCCACTAGCAGCAGCTCTGCCCTCTCCAGCAACACCTTCCGAATGACAGCTGGGATCAGGGGTAGGGGAGGGAAGACATATAAGAGCCCCTTGGGCCAAGGTGTCCTCAGAGCATCCACCCCCTCTGCTCCGAGGACAGGGAACCAGGAAAGAAACCGGGGAAGGTGAGCATTCGCTGGAGAGGCAGAGATCAACCACTGGATGGCCAAACTGTTATGTAAGGGCTACAAACAGGCTGGGACGAAGCTGCCACTCCAATGGGTCCATGGTGACTCGACTCAGCCAGTCGGCTCGAATGTTGGCTGTCCCGATGTGATCTGCAGTTAGGGACAAAAGATGGGTCTCCACCTATCAGCATAGGGCCTCCGACATGAGGGACCGCGATCAAGTACCCCCTTGCCGGTTGATGTGGGCCTTTGTTGTAATGTTGTCCGTGAGGAGAACATGGTGCCCCTCCACCAATGGTTGAAATGCCTGTAAGGTCAGATGTGCCGCTCTCAGCTCCAACCAGCTGCTCCTCTGGCAGAGCTCCAGCTGTGTCCACCATCCCTGGGCCACCTGAGATCTGCAATGCCCCCCCCAGCCGAAAAGGCTGCCATCTGATGTCACAGTCACCTGGCAAGACTCCCTGAAAAAACAACCCCTCCTGATGGCTCCTGACACCCACCAGTATAACTAGTGGAGCACCCATGGCGGCACTCTCACCCAGACTGCCGAGGCACTGGTGCCTGCCCTCTGAAAGGGGAGCAGGAATTACTGCAGTGGTCTGGCATGGAACCTTGTCCATGGAACCATGACCAGGCAGGATATCATCTTTCCTAACAGTTGAGACAACTGTGCCACCAGGACCAAGCGCTTCTGCTGTATAAGTCGGATCAAGGTCCGAATACTCTCCTGATGGTCCTGTGACAAAAGAAACTTGGCCTGCCCATGTGTCGATCAAGGCCCCCAGATGGACCAGTTGTGTGGAACGGACCAGGTAGGCACTTCTCTAAGTTTACGGAGAATCCGTGGTCCCTCAGGGCCCCTATTGTCATGGCCAGGTCCTGTTCTGCTAGCTGCTGGGAGGACGCCTGGATAAGCAGGTCATCCAGGTAACACTGGATCCTGATAGGGATCGACCTGAGGTATGCTGCCAGCACTGATATAATTTTGGTAAACATCCGGGGGCGGAGGCCAGTCTGAACGGCAGCACCACGTATTGAAAGTGGTGGCTGGCATAGCAGAGCTTCAGGTACTGTCGATGGTCTGGACGAATAGGGATGTGGAGGTATGCTTCTGTAAGATCTATGGAAGCTAAAAAGTCCCCCTGTGAAGGTAGGCTGCCAAGGTCCAATCACCAGAATTCTTTTTTTTTTTTTCTGGGATTCACTAAAGGCTGGAATTCACCTGGAATCAAGCGTAGAACTTGGCTCAATGTAACATGACTCAATAATATTTTATTCTGTCATGAACACCAACCCTTGAATTATATACAAAATGTTTTGCAGTCAAGTCATTCTGCATTCCCCTAGACAGGGCCCATATCTGGATATAGGAAGGACTATTTCACAATTTAAAATATTGCCCTCCACAAATTAATGACAGACTGAGATCTCTCTACTAAAAAAGCAGAGAAGACAAGATTCAGCAGTCACTCCAATCCAGGTTTTTAGATTCTTTGGCAAACTTTAACACATATATGCCATATATATATATATGAGCTCAATCAATTGTACATCTGAGCAATTTTTTAAAAGCAGCAAATAAGATACATTAGGATTTACTTTAAAATAGCCAATTTCACGTTTTCTAATTTGGAGGTAAGCTTTTTAATATTTAATACAAAGAATTTGTAGCCTTTTTCTAATATTAATGGATATCATAGTTATAAGTGTGTATGTGAAAAGCAGCTGAAATTAATTACACAGTTGTCAAGTGCATTTCTTGCAATATATTAGCTATATTCATAAATTTATTTTTCACAGAAATGTGACAAGAATTCATATCACTATAGACTGTACAGTAAATTAATTGCAAATTAATTGACAAAGCTTCAGAAGTAAGTGCTGTGTCAAAGGTCTGTATAAAATGCATTTTTCCCTTGTAAATGATATGAAAATCATGTATTTGCTTTGATGCATAGAAGAGAGAAATTTCAGATAAAACAGAATAATTCATGAGCAATATAACTTCATGCTTAAATCCTAAGAGCCACAATTACACACTCTTGCATCAAGAGTATAAATGAAAAATGTATAAAAACTGCTAAAACCTTGTATGTGTTATCTGTGCCTCAATATACTGTTTACTGAAAAAAAATTATTTGAAAATCAAAGTATTATATACTGTAACATGGACAAACAAGCAAATAAGTTATAAAGAAATCTGAAGCAAAACCAAAAATATTAGACATACAGAGACTATTAAAGAAAGCACTATCATTAGCTGATGACTTCTTGGTTTTGGAGGATCCTTTACAGCCAACCTGTGGGTTGGGACCCCTTTGAGTGGTCGAACAACCCTTTCACAGGGGTTGCCTAAGTGGGGTGAGAGAAGGGGGGACCGCCCATTTCTCTGCTCCTGCAACCCTGGCTCTTCTGTTATTGTTCCTGGAAGCCCTGCTCGGCACTCGGCTAAGCTAGTCTAGG